>VDFB02134999.1:0-27843 GCA_007258455.2 Sequoia sempervirens
CCATTCTCATAAGTATCTATCTTGAAATTTACTATGTATTATTAATCAGCAAAAAATGGTACCCTTTTTGTAGCCAAGACACCTTATATGGATTTTGGTTAGCTATTATTTTTAATTCAAAATTGTCCACCATTTTAATTAAAATTAGGCAGTTTATACTTTCCTTATCATTTATGACCTTACAACACTTTCACACTGCTCTAAATAAATTTATCCTTTGGATAAGTTCATATTTCCTTTCTAATGGTTTCAATAAAGACCTATTCATCATGAGTGATTCTTCCCTTTATGGATCACTTGGCTAGCTAACAAAATAAGTAGATTAGTCATCTTATTTAGCTACATGACCACTTGTAGCCTTACTTCTTGTTGACCCTTCTCCTTTGTATTGTGGTCATTCATAAAATCAATGCCAATATTTTTCACATGTAAAATAAGTTCCTTTAAAACATATACCTCTAAAGGATAGTGTTATGATCCTAATAAGTATAATAATGATAAACACTTGTAACATGCTTAACCTTAACATTAATATTAGTTACTAACTTAACCCCTTTTAACTAGGATGAAGAGCTTTGTCCCTATATTTTTATCCCTATAAATAAGTAGGATAACTCTCTCTCATATCATGCCATAACTTTAATATTAAATTCCTATATTATGTTATGATTATTATAGGTCACCCCCATGAGGTTGTTTTATATTTATTTTATTTTTACATTTAATGATGAAGTGGGTTATTTCATTACAAGGAATTAATGATTTCTGAGTTTGGGGGTTGAAGGACGAGTGAGAGATGGCAGATTTAACTTTTTTGATGATTTTGGGGTAGGGGTTGACGGGTAAAATATGATAACTAGAGGAGTCAGAGAGGAAAAAAATGTAGATCTTAGACATAAATCCACTAAGGAGGCCACTTCATCATTGGTCTTAAGTTTAACAATCTCAATGGAGTCGAGAAGAGGGACTTTATCCAACTTCAATTCCCTTGTAGTGTCCCTCGGTCGGTGTAATCTTTGTGTTGTTACCGATTCATTTGTGACGTCAAGTTTGAATGGTATGTGGTTAAATTAATTTGTTTGATTTGTGTTTTGATAAATAAATAAATTGTGGTGTAAATGGAATTAAAAAGGATAAGTTAAATTAATAAATTAAATATTTTAATTGAGGATTAATTGTGAAAAAATATTGAAGCACAATAATAAATTATTAAGAGTAACAGACGCCATTATAGCAAATAAATTTGAGGGATATTTGATATTCTCTTGATATATTCATTATAGGGGATAGAAATTCATTGGGGGGTATCATATTCAATATTCTCTTGATCTATTATCATCCCGGCCTTAGCATTCAATAAAATGATATTGGATTCAATTTAGAATTGTAGTGGGAGCAAGGGTTTCATCGATGACCTGACAACATCGAAAGATTTGAGCTACTTGCCCGATCTAATGATAATATAGTCTCCTCAATCTATGACCAATTCACAAGTAATAGTTGTTGCATGCCTACCTTTTTGGGCCTAAGATATTGCATAAGCTTTTGGTGTAAGTCGGTCTTGGGATTCCCTTGTCTAGCGCTATGGAGTAGAACCCAACATTGCCTTTTTACCGGTTGGAGAATATCATCAATTTTGTAACCGCTCTACTAGGACACCTCATGCAGTGTGTGGACAGGCAGTTCTATCATGCACATTTAATGATCAACCACTTATGCAATACGAGGAGTTACTTTTTGTGCATGGAATATTTAGTGGAAGGATATTTTTTAGGCAAGAAATTAGGATGGCGAAGATATTCTATCTAACACCTCTACCTTTAGGCGTGAAAGGGGCCACCAAACCTATGATTTTGGTCTCCATAGAGTTACAATGATATTGTCACGGTTTACTTTCCTTCTCATGGGGAAAAAGAAATTGCACTTAGCTTTTTACAAAGAAGTGAACGAGGTTTAAGCTACCGCCAAGGGGGTCGATGTAGGATTCATTGAGCATGATATGAAGGATAATCCTATGGTTACTATTGATAAGAAGAACACTGAACCTATTCCTGCTCTCAATCAGGAGGAGATCGATTATGAGGCATTCAATAAGGGTTTTTTATGAGGAAGTGCCTTCCATTCTAGGCAGAGTAGATGATGGCGAAGGTTGAGGAATCTGGTGTGTTGCATGCGTAACACAATTTGTGCAGAGTTTTGAGTGTATCTGTGGGACACATATTTCAGGTATGCCTATCTCTTATATAGGATCTTCTTGTAGCATTATATCGAGTTACTGTGTAAAATGGCATATTATAATCTACTAAATAATTTGCATGCTTCCTTTATGAATTGGGTCTGTGCGTACCAACCATCATATTACTCTATTCTGTATAATATTCTGTATGCTAGGAAAAGAAAACATTTATTGCTATGTTGCATGAAACTCTCACTATTCATAGTTACACGGTGATGCCCTGCTTGTATAGATTTTCCCAGCATTATTGTGACCTAGTCTCAACCATAGTACTTAAACTTAATAGGAAATTTTAAAGAATTAAATATCCTGTTTGTTTCTACTGACAATCTGTCATAGTTCCAACACTTGAAAATAAAATATTGTCAATTACTAATATAATAGAGAGCTTCCATTGATCGTGGTGAAGTTAATTTCCAAACTTCAACTTGAGCGCCTCTCTGGAAACTTGCTGCCAAACAGAAATGCATCTAGTTACAAAAAGAAAAGTTGTACATTATTTCTCCTACTCTTAAGTCATGTATTTGCACCTCACCTTTCTCTTTCCCTTCAGTCTTGGGGATAACATTTGGGATTTGATAATAATGCAAGAAGATGGTGATATTTCCAAATTCCAATATTCATTTTCTAATATATGCTTGACAGCTTGTCATTTGTTACAACATTTGAGTTGAGAATGGGTGTCTAAGGAGGTAGTGAGCTCCCACAATCATGAGTCAGCTTTGTTGTCTTAGCGGTGGCACTTGGACGTATGCAGAGTTTAAAAGGTTTAATAATCTCTCGATTTCTGTCCAACTGTCCACTGACAGTTACCTTGGGTATGGTAAGGGTGTATGGATTTAAAATAGCTCCGATTCCATTTCCGGCTTTGTCCGCATTGCTTGACCTGCAGAACATGATTGGGTGTATAAAATTAAATAGCAATTGTTCCATTTGATAAATCGTCGCCAGGTTATTGGAACGCATGTCCCTCCGAGGGAAGTTCAAAGAGATAAAATTTATCGCTATGACTGGGTGGACGGTATCTGCAGGCTACAACGCATTTGAACTTGAAGGTGAGATGATGTCAAGCTCTCTCTCTAAATCCCTTTTAAAATTGATTCTAAGTAGCGTTGGTATTTGAGTGATGGAACTGCAGATTTCAATAGCCTCCATTTGCGAGACCCCCTCACCAATCACGCATTTGAACATGGGGGCCATAATGGTTTAGGATGTTTCCTAGGTTCCATTGGTATGGGACCTAGAGCGAAATGGAATGTTGTGATGCACATGGCTACTCTAAGTTGAATTGTTGATGCAAGTCCAGCGTTCGGTAGTTGTACGTTGGGTTATTTTCTCTCTAGTCTCCTCTCTTCTAAGATTTAGATTTCTTGAATACTTAATTGTGAAATCCCTTATCTTTTGCTTTCGGTGGCGACCGTATACATGTATATACAGCAGATTTTCTACCATTGACAGTGCTTGGATTGTCGTTACCTACTATTGCGTTGATTCCCACTCTTAGCTATTTGTAGAAGACTCTAATATATACTGGTTGTTAACAGGAACTCCTCATGTCAAACGATTGGCTATAATTCATAATATCTAATGTAGTTACCTCTATATTTATCTTTGACATCGATATTCTTCAAATATCGATTGGTGTTATCATCAATGCAAATGTAGCTTACTCTATCACTAAATAGTCATTTAAATTATCTGACCACTAATTGTGTTCAACGGATAGATATTTATCACCTATGATCCCTAAATTTTCATAGTATATGGATGCTGTGGTCTTGTGTATCTCATATTTAACATGAAGTTTGAAGCTTGAGGTATGCACGTGTTGGGTGGTGTGGTTTGATAGTATACTACTTGTGTTTGTTAAATTAAAACATAACACTTCATATGTCTTTTATTGTGATAAAATCTTGCTTAGTGACTTAATGCCTATATGTATTTACATACCTATATATATATAAGGACATTGCATTTACAATTGTGTCCTATTCTGTAGTCGGTAATAGCATGAGCAAGGTTACTTAGAATAATATTTAAACCATAGGAAACAATTGTAAGTTGGACAATTAAGCGATATAATGTTCTTGCTATGAGTGTTCATTAAGGATGGTTATTTAGTGATTATTAAATAAAAGAAAGTTTAGTAGGCTTGGATTAAAACCTGGAGTAGGGTAGAAATATCACCCTTATCATAAGGTTAGCTACTAGAAAATATGACATATTTCTCTATTGATATACTTTAATTTGTGTTTAGATAGTTTTCAAAAGTATCTATTTTCAAGGATGAATTTGAAAGTAATTTCCTTTTTATAATTGATTCTCTTGTAGTTAGTTAATAGATGATAGGTTAATCTATCATGTATATCTTTATTCCATTATTGGAATAGTTGTTGCATGACATATCATGTTGGTAAATTGGAAAATTTGGAATGTTTGAGTGTATTCTTGTGGTGAATTTTGTGTGTAATTTTGGAGTTTATGAGGAATTTATTTATGGAGGTTGTTTTGGGACAGTGTTGGTACGTTTTGCGGAATCTGGTGCGTTTGTTGGGAAACCTTGCATATTATTTAGCTATCAATCTTCTAGAGAAAGGGAAACTGTGGCCTTCACTTTTGGTTTGTGAGACATTATAGTCTATTTGATGTTATGGGTTTAGCGTTACGCACTTAGAAAATAGTTTAAGTTATATAACAAGAGATTTGTGTGTGGGATAAGTGTATACTATCATGTGAAAGCACTTTATAATAATAATAATAATATTTGTGCATGGGGACTTGTGATAAGGTATCATCTTACAAGGTTTACATTTGTTCATAAAGGTGAAACTTTCAATGGGTAAAGGACACGGAAGGGTCAGTATGGAGTTTATTAATCAAGTGAAAACATTAATATTTGAAAATGGGGTTTTGAAATCACGCACATTAACGAACCTGGGAAGATGCCTCACTCATGGCTCAGAGATGCTTGTATGGATGGAAGGTTGAAGACAATGGAAAAATCGGTGTCGATACGCCCATGAAGATAATTGATGCCGCATTGCATGTGGAATTTTGGGTTTCACCATAAGGGTCCTGGGGTATATATATGGGGGATTGGGGATTAGGAGGACCTAGGAGAGGTCGGGGTAACCCATGCAACATTGCGATGACACTCTTCCTTAAACAACCAAGTATGCTTTGTTTCCCTCTATGATATTCTTGGGCCTTTGGAAGCACATGTTGGCTTTCGTATATTGATGCTTTATTGGTTATTCCTTATGTTGGGCACATCTTGTGTTGCTTATATCTTGTGCTAGAGATTGTCTTATGTTATTGTGGTTCTTGTTGTGAAGTCTTGTATCCTTGTTCTGTATGATGGTTATTGATGGGGTCTTTCTTGTCATCTCTTAGCACGGGGGGTGGGCCTTTGGGTCCATGTGGTTGGGTGGAACATGCTATGCACCCCATTGGGTCCCCAATCGTCGATCGAGAAGTGTGAAATTGTACCTTGCAGTGACTTCTGAGTTGAACCAGAGTTGGATCCAGTATTACAGCTTTGTACTCCTTCATTTCAAATGTATCATTCCATTTTATTGTATCTTCCCCATTCATGTTGGGAAGCAGCATTGTAATATTATAATCCTTGATTAATGAGTTGTCCATGTTCATGTTATCTTATGGTTACTAGTGTATACTTAACTTCCATGTGATGTAATGATGTTGTTGTGAAAAGTAATGCAGCCATGTTAACCCGAGGGATTTGTTATATGTAGATCATGCTTAGTTTCATTTCATGTGATGTATGATTATTGTGATGTATGTTAGTACTTTTAAAAAAAAATTGGTGCCATAAATGTTAGATGTATTAGTATCCTTTGTGGTTAATTGGCGGGGCATTACAGCTTGGTATCAGAGCATAGGTTCATACACTGGGGCACTATGAGCCCATTGTGTTGACCTTGCTGCTTGTACTTGTAAGGGTGTGTCAGTCTATTTGTGTGGTCTGTACTTGGTTTCCCTAGTTTGTCTTTGGGTGATGTAGGTTCAATGGTGCAGAAATCCGATGGAATGGATAGGACCCTCGGTGTAGTGCACAATGCACCGATATCCTTCCTACTGGAAATGCATTATGGAACTCTTGTGTTACCCTTGAGTTGCTTTGTGGTGTCTCTGGTGTGAAGTGAATTTGAGTGTGTATGAGGTGAATGTGTGTTAAATATGAAATTATGTGTGTTTTGAAGTGATAATTATGTTTCTATTTCTGAAAAGGCCATAAATTATGATCTTGTGACACATATATTGTGAGATTTAGCATTGAATAATGAATAGAATGTAGTACATGATGTTTAAATGATGAAGTTTGACCAGAAATGTTTATCTTGGCAATGAATTAGCATGAATAACTGGTGCTAATGTGTTATATTTCCATCTTAGTTTATGATTTTTAGGTAGTCGGCTTCGAATCTTGATGATGAAGGTAATGAATTGGTTATGTATAACATGTGGATTTAATACTATGGATGCATCTGATTAGTAATTGTTATTGATGATTGTTTATGATGTATCACTAATTGTAGAGTGTTAGAAGGATGATGTCGTATCACTCATTCATGAGAGGCATACGACACGACAATTCCCTCTACACTAGGTTGATTTGATATATATATGGTGTACACAATGTTTGCTTTTATGCAGGTTGCAGGTAGTAAGCCTCGTTTGCACCTGCTCTGGCAGGACTGGGCGAGCCTCATGAAACCTAATGGGAATAATGTGGAAAAATAGAGTTGACAAGAAAGTTTCCCCAACCTTGCCATCATCCTTGACAAGGATGAGTACCTTTACCATGTAACCCTGTCAGTATAGCTTTCATGTTTTGACAGTTGTTTTGTTGGATGTTTTTTGTTAGTTTGTTTATGTCATGATGTTATTGATGAGTTGATGTTGTTTACATTTGGGTACATTTTATTTAACCTTGCAACTTCCAGGAGTAAGTCGAATCCTTGGGGGGGAGGATGTAGTGTCCCTCGGTCGGTGTAATCTTTGTGTTGTTACCGATTCATTTGTGATGTCAAGTTTGAATGGTATGTGGTTAAATTAATTTGTTTGATTTGTGTTTTGATAAATAAATAAATTGTGGTGTAAATGGAATTAAAAAGGATAAGTTAAATTAATAAATTAAATATTTTAATTGAGGATTAATTGTGCAAAAATATTGAAGCACAATAATAAATTATTAAGAGTAACAGAAGCCATTATAGCAAATAAATTTGAGGGATATTTGATATTCTCTTGATATATTCATTCTAGGGGATAGAAATTTGTTGGGGGGTATCATATTCGATATTCTCTTGATCTATTATCATCCCATCCTTAGCATTCAATAAAATGATATTGGATTCAGTTTAGAATTGTAGTGGGAGCAAGGGTTTCATCGATTACCTAACAACATCAAAAGATTTGAGCTACTTGATCGATTTGATGATAATATAGTCTCCTCAATCTATGACCAATTCACAAGTAATCGTTGTTGAATTCCTACCTTTTTGGGCCTAAGATATTGCGTAAGCTTTTGGTGTAAGTCAGTCTTGGGATTCCCTTGTCTAGCGCTATGGAGTAGCACCCAACATTGCCTTTTTACCGGTTGGAGAATATCATCAATTTTGTAACCACTCTACTAGGACACCTCATGTAACGCGTGGACATGTAGTTCTATCATGCACATTTAATGATCAACCACTTATGCAATACGAGGAGTTACTTTTTGTGCATGGAATATTTAGTGGAAGAATATTTTTTAGGCAAGAAATTAGGATGGCAAAGATATTCTATCTAACACCTCTAACCTTTAGGCATGAAAGGGGTGACCGAACTTATGAATTTTGGTCTCCACGGAGTTACAATGATATTGTCACGGTTTCCTTTCCTTCTCACGGGGAAAAAGAAATTGCACTTAGCTTTTTACAGAGAAGTGAACGAGGTTTAAGCTACCGCCAAGGGGGTCGATGCAGGATTCATTGAGCATGATATGAAGGATAATATTATGGTTACTATTGATAAGAAGAAAATTGAACCTGTTCCTGCTCTCAATCAGGAGGAGATCGATTATGAGGCATTCAATAAGGGCTTTTTATGAGGAAGTGCCTTCCATTCTAGGCAGAGTAGATGATGGCGAAGGTTGTGGAATCTGGTGTGTTGCATGCGTAACACAGTTTGTGCAGAGTTTTGAGTGTATCTGTGGGACACATATTTCAGGTATGCCTATCTCTTATATAGGACCTTCTTGCAGCATTATATCAAGTTATTGTGTAAAATGGCATATTATAATCTACTAAATAATTTGCATGCTTCCTTTATGAATTGGGTCTGTGCGTACCAACCATCATATTACTCTATTCTGTATAATATTCTGCATGCTAGGAAAAGAAAACATTTATTGCTGTGTTGCATGAAACTCTCACTATTCATAGTTACACGGTGATGCCCTTGCCTGTATAGATTTTCCCAGCATTATTGTGACCTAGTCTCAACCGTAGTACTTAAACTTAATAGGAAATTTTAAAGAATTAAATATCCTGTTTGTTTCTACTGAAAATCTGTCATAGTTCTAGCACTTTAAAATAAAATATTGTCAATTACTAATATAATAGAGAGCTTTCCATTGATCGTGGTGAAGTTAATTTCCAAACTTCAACTTGAGCACCTCTCTGGAAACTCGCTACCAAACATAAATGCATCTAGTTACAAAAAGAAAATTTGTACATTATTTCTCCTACTCTTAAGTCACGTATTTGCAACTCACCTTTCTCCTTCCCTTCAATCTTGGGGATAACATTTGGGACTTGACAATTATGCAAGAAGATGGCAATATTTCCAAATTCCAAAATACATTTTCTAATATACTTGACAACCTGTCACTGTACAACATTTAGAGTTGAGGCAGAATACAAAATTAAGTAGCCTCCTTGTAATCATTGTCAACTTGTCTTAGTAGCGGTACCTGAACTTAATAGGAAGTTTAAAGGTTTTAATAATCTCTCTGATTTCATTGTCAACCTGTCACAGTGGTGCACTTGAACATGGTGGAGTGTATGGATTTAAATAGCTCCCTGATTCCATTCCCAAACTGTCACGATAGCAGCTCTGGAACATGGTGGAGTGTATAAAATTAAATAGCTTCTGTGATTCCATTGTCAATCTTTCTCTGTTGTGGAACATAATCATATCAGGAAGTTGAAAGATAAAATTTATCTTCTTGAATCTATGGACAATTTATCATAGCTGCAACATTCGAACTTAGAAGGGAGTGGACGTATAAATAGCTCTCTGAATCCTTTCATAGTCTATCATAGCGGTAGTATTTGAATGTGTTAAGGCGTACATATTTCAATAACCTCCCTGTTACATTTGAACCCCTCACCAATGCTTCATTTGAACATAGAGGGCCATAATGGTTTAGCATGTTTTTCTGGTTCCTTTCGTAACTTGTCAGACCTGCAGTGCTTGAAAATGGAATGTTGTAGTGGTTTGCATAGCCTTCCGGATTTCTTTGACAACCTGACATAGCGGCGAAGTCAACGTTGTAGAATTTATTGTATACATGGAACTTTTTTTCTCTCCAGTCTCCTCTCTTTCCTAAATTGAATTCTTGAACTTAATTGTAATCCCCTTATCTTTTGCTCAGCCGCGGCCATATACTGTAGTTTGTATATCGCATTTATGGGAGATTTTCTATTGACACATAAATCTTTGGCGTCGATACCTACTATTGCCTCGATTGATTCCCACACTCTTAGCTATTTGTAGAAGACTCTAATATATACTGGTTGTTAACAGGAACTCCTCATGTCAAACGGTTGGCTATAATTCATAATATCTAATGTAGTTACCTCTATATTTATCTTTGACATCGATATTCTTTAGATATCGATTGGTGTTATCATCAATGCAAATGTAGCTTACTCTATCGCTAAATAGTCATTTAAATTGTCTGACCACTAATTGTGTTCAACAGATAGATATTTATTACCTATGATCCCTAAATTTTGATAGTATATGGATGTTGTGGTCTTGTGTATCTCGTATTTAACATGAAGTTTGAAGCTTGAGGTATGCACGTGTTGGGTGGTGTGGTCTGATAGTATATTACTTGTGTTTGTTAAATTAAAACATAACACTTCATATGTCTTTTATTGTGATAAACTCTTGCTTAGTGACTTAATGCCTATATGTATTTACATACCTATATATATATAATGAGATTGCATTTACAATTGTGTCCTATTCTATAGTTAGTAATAGCATGAGCGAGGTTACTTAGAATAATATTTAAACCATAGGAAACAATTGTAAGTTGGACAATTAAGCGATATAATGTTCTTGCTATGAGTGTTCATTAAGGATGGTTATTTAGTGATTATTAAATAAAAGAAAGTTTAGTAGGCTTGGATTAAAACCTGGAGTAGGGTAGAAATATCACCCTTATCATAAGGTTAGCTACTAGATAATATGACATATTTCTCTATTGATATACTTTAATTTGTGTTTAGATAGTTTTCAAAAGTATCTATTTTCAAGGATGATTTTGAAAGTAATTTCCTTATTAGAATTGATTCTCTTGTAGTTAGTTAATAGATGACAGGTTAATCTATTATGTATATCTTTATTCCATTATTGGAATAGTTGTTGCATGACATATCATGTTGGTAAATTGGAAAATTTGGAATGTTTGAGTGTATTCTTGTGGTGAATTTTGTGTGTAATTTTGGAGTTTATGAGGAATTTATTTATGGAGGTTGTTTTTGGCTTTGAGTTTGATGTTGATTTTGAGATCTAGTTTTGTTGCCACCTTGTTGGGAAACCCTTGTTTTAGTGATTTATCAATCTTCTAGAGAAAGGGAAAGAAAGGTGTTGCTTTATTATTGGCCATCACTTTTGGTTCTTTGTGAACTATTGTTCATATGATCTATTTGATGTTATGGGTTTAGCATTGCACTTGAAAATAGTTTCGTTATGAATATTTTGTGTAGGATGGTGTATGCCTTGCTTAATGCAATTTATCATGTGGCTTTATATGTTGTGCATGGGGGCTTACCCTGATAGTGTCTTTTGAGTTTTGTTCTTCATAAGGGAAGTGGCTTTCAATGGGGGCCGAGACCCGGAAGAGGTCCCAGGGTAACTCATTGGAATTTTATTAATCAAGTGAAAATATTAATATTTAATTAGGGGTTTTGGATAGAATCACACATTAACAAGATTTAAGTGAATGCCTCACTCATGGCTCAAGTGCTTGTATGGGCTTGAGATGAGTTGAGAAGGCCTAGAATGGAAAAATCATTGTCTTGTCCTTATGAAAGATAATCGATGCCGCATTGGATTGCATGTGGGGTTGGGTTTCGTAAGAGGTCACCAGGGTAACCCAAGTTGGGGGTCGGGGCCTAGGAAGATTCGCCAGGGTAACTCATGCAACATTGCGATGACACTCTTCCTTAAACAACCAAGTATGCTTTGTTTCCCTCTATGATATTCTTGGGCCTTTGGAAGCACATGTTGGATTTCGTATGTTGATGCTTTATTGGTTATTCCTTATGTTGGGCACATCTTGTGTTGCTTATATCTTGTGCTGGAGATTATCTTATGTTATTGTGGTTCTTGTTGTGAAGTCTTGTATCCTTGTTTTGTATGATGGTTATCGATGGGGTCTTTCTTGTCATCTCTTAGCATGGGGGTGGGCCTTCAAGTCCACATGGTTGGGTGGAACGTGCTATGCACCCCATTGGGTCCCCAATTGTCGATCAAGAAGTGCAAAATTGTACCTTGCAGTGACTTCTGAGTTGAACCAGAGTTGGATCCAGTATTGCAGCTTTGTACTCCTTCATTTCAAATGTATCATTCCATTTTATTGTATCTTCCCCATTCATGTTGGGAAGCAGCATTGTAATATTATAATCCTTGATTAATGAGTTGTCCATGTTCATGTTATCTTATGGTTACTGGTGTATACTTAACTTCCATGTGATGTAATGATGTTGTTGTGAAAAGTAATGCATCCATGTTAACCCGAGGGATTTGTTATATGTAGATCATGCTTAGTTTCATTTCATGTGATGTATGATTATTATGATGTATGTTAGTACTTTTAAAATTTATAAAGAGAATAGTGACTTCAGATGATCCTTCCTCTTTCGCTTAACCTCGACGAATCCTTTATCTCTCGACTTTACTATTTTATAGCCTTCCACTTCGTGAGCTTCGCTGGCGGATCTCGATGAGATGGACGGACGGATCGACGAGCTATTTGATGAGCGACGCGGACTAGAGCCTTTAACCGATGCGGACATTGAATATTTTAGCTTTTCTTATCCCTTCTTGGTATCTTTTTTTCTCTAGCATGCGGTCTCCTCCTTTTCTATTTTATTTTTTAGATTTTTGCTGATTATTTTTTCTAAATTATTTCTTTTTATTTATATATATATATATATATATATATATATATATATTGTAACGCCAAGAAAGTGCACAAGAACAGATTAGAGCAAACATGCAATGCAAATCTAAATGCAAATCTAATGCTAAGCAACAAAGAACAAAGGAAAGTAAAAATGTAATAAAACTGAAACAATCTCACCAAATTGCTACGTATTTCCATGATTCATCTTGATTTCCCTTCTCCATTTTGCTTGTGTAGTATAATTTCCCTTAGATTTTTCATAAGTTCATGCAAGTATAGCCTAAGATAGTGATTAGCAAAACATCGAAGATTCAAGATTAAGTGCTCTCAAAAGTCATAAGATTTCGCGAGAGATTTCGAGAGAGATTGGAATGATGAAGATTAGACCAATTTGTAGAAAATTGATTATTTGAATGACAGGCTAGGATTGAAAGAGCAATGAATGGTTGAGATTGATTGATTAGTCATGCATTATGATAACTGTTAGTAGTGACACGAGTGATATAAATTAGAAATAGAATTAAAAATTAAATAAATGATTTAATCTTCAAGTTTGGTATTCGAAAATAGAAGAATTATCTTTGCATGAGAAAGATAAAGATAGATTAAAACAACTCTTGTTCGAATGCACGCACAAGGTTTAATTAATTAAATAAGAATATTTAATTAATATGCATGTACACACAATTGAGTTAGCACTGAATGATTGAATGATTTGATGAAGAGATTACTCGAGAAAGCCACTCATACATTAAATCAAGAGTTAACTGAGCGATTTGAATATATCTTTGAGTCGAGTAAAAGTTAATACTTAGATAACTCACACAATTTATCTAAATATAGAGGAATGCGTTAAAATAGAATTCATGAATTAAATAATTCATTTAATTCAAGATTTGATATTTGAAGAATAATTAAATAAATAAGATTTATTTAATTAAGGATGAAAGTGATTTAAATGAATAATTAAATAAATAAAGAATTCTATTTAATTATAGTTGAAGTATGATTGTTATACCAAATAAGAATTTTTATTTTAATTTTGGACAAGAAGGATAAGGTTAATAGTAAACACACCAAATGTGTTTACTTATTTAATTAATCGATGGAATAAAGAGTGTGAATTAATTAAATACCAAGAGATTAATAATTAATAGAAGAAATAACGTAATATTTAGAACCACCAAATAATGCGATTATTTAATCAAATGGAAGAATTCAATGTTACATTTAATTAATTAAATAATTAAGATTATTTAATCAATAGAAGAATTAATGTTAAGGTGAATTAATTAAATAATTAAGATTATTTAATTAATAGAAGAATTAACAGAAGATGAATTAATTAAATAATTAAGATGAATTAATTAAATAACTAAGATTATTTAATTAATAGAAGAATTAATGTTAAGATGAATTAATTAAATAATTAAGATTATTTAATCAATATAAGAATTTATGTTAAGATGAATTGATTAAATAATTAAAATTATTTAATCAATAGAAGAATTTATGTTAAGATGAATTAATTAAATACTTAAGATTATTTAATTAATAGAAGAATTAATGTTAAGATGAATTAATTAAATAATTAAGATTATTTAATCATGAGAATAATTAATGTTAAAGTGAATTAATTAAATAATTAATATTATTTAATCATGACCATGAAGAATAGGAATTATGAAGAATATTGAAGTCGTAGGCTTAGACCAAATTCCGGTGTCTACATTTGCCCCTCTTTGATACAATGTCATTTTGGTGTTGTGTCAAAGAAAATCGATATGAAATATGCCCCAGTAATGCCCCAGTGTAAAACAGGTGAAGGTATGCCCCCTCGGGAGGACAGGCCGGTTCAAAGAACATGAGTGTGCTCTCGAAATTGATGAGAGAATTAGAAGATGAAAGAAAAAATGATAGAGGAAAATAGATAAGGGTGGTGAAGATGTAGAAAAGAAGAAATGTTAGTGCAAAAAGAAAGATTGAGAAATAATAAAAGAAATGAGATGGATTTTAGTATTAGCAATCTTCGATGTTTTGCTGTATCACAAAAGGAATTACACTTTATCATCATTGGGAGGGACTAATACAAATGGAGACAAACACCAGGATATGACATAGATCAAGGTGTGCAAGGTCATCCACTTGCTAACAACAGTCAGTCGCAGATAGGGAGTGTCGTTAACTCATACTAAGGACACAAGTTGCCCTAGTCTTTTTGTCAAGACAAACCATAGACAACAAACAAAAGAAAAGACAGGTCATGAGACGTCATCGCTCCTCTAAATCCTTCATGGGACATCCTTGAGGAAACTAGTAACATGACTCAAAATCAAATTTAAAAGACAATCAACAAACAACAATCCAAGAAAATAGAATTCTGATACATCGTTACTTCTCTAAATCCTTCATGGGACATCCTTGAGAAAGCTACTAACATAATTCCTAGTCATCAATTCAAGATAAATGATAAGATAAATAAGCCATAAAGTCAAAAAGCCATTGAATTATTAGCCAAAACTTGATCTGTTTGTTTGATTTGTTTTGATTGATAAAATGATTGATTTGATAGAGCCTGATGTCAGGAGATACACATACCGGATAAGACTGTGAATCTAGTTTCGATGTTATGACTATCTGTATAAGGCATGACAAAGCCTGGTTTCAGAAAGACATGTATCGTATAATATGTTGAGTCAGATGTCGTTGATGTGATAACCTATGTAAGGATATGTTTGATTATTTGACAATGTCAATTATGCAGGAAGGACTCATCCTGTATAAGACATAGATTGTTTTGTCAATAGCTGTATTCAGGAAGGACTCATCCTAAATAAGATATCGAATGGCAATTTTTTTGATTTGACTTAGAGATATTGCTAAATTGTTCACCAGATTAATGGATGACTTGATATGATGTGTAGACAATTGACTGTGTGTGGCGACAAACCCTAAAGGACTGACCTAGTGTGGCCTCGGGGGCTCATCGATTGATGGCCTTGCCTACGTTATACACGCAGAGACCTCGTAGTTCGACTTGACCTTGACTAACAAGACTGACTGGTACAAATAGAAGACATGTGTGAAAGTTAATGTGACAAACTCTAATGGAATGACCTAGTGCAGCCTCGGGGGCTCATCGATTGATGGCCTTTCCTGTGTTATACACGTAGAGACCCCGTAGTTCGACATGCCCAATGACCTTGTCATATAGACATATAGATTGAAGCATGATTTTATACAGACAAACCTAAATGGACTAACCTAATGCCTCGGGGGCACATCAGCAAATGGCCTTGCCTACGTCCAGTCACATAGGCAACGTAGTTCGACAAACGACAAAGACTGACAAGTGCGACTGACTCTGACTCTATTTTTGGATTTTTTTGAAATGTTTTGATTTTTTTGTCTTTTTGAAGTTTTATGATGATTTTGTGTTTTGTCAGGTCATTTTGTGATGTTTGTGGATTTTTCTATGGTTTTACGTCTTCAACACAACCAATGGAAGAATCAATATGACACACGTCAAGTGTTTGCCCCTAGTCGAGTATAAGACCAATTGATTATGAATAGGGTAGGATGGGGGATATGAAATGCACTTGATGCCAATCGTTCCAGGTTATGGGTATAGGGATGTGGACTATGCACAGGGATAGGGTGTATGTACAAGGTAGTGGACTATGTACCAGGATAAGGACTATGTACAAGGTAGTGGACTATGTACATGGAAATGATTCCTACAAGCAACCAAGAAACCATGCACAAGAATCCAAGGACAACCATGATCTTGCCTTTAGTCAAGCTGAAAACCAATTGATAGGTGATGCGGATGGTGACAATGTTGAATGACGTAGGAAGGAAAAATCCTGAAACAACATGAGAATGACGATAATGTGACTAAAGGATCAAGGTTTGTAGCTAGGCTAGAAACAAAGCCAATGAATGTTTTAAATGATGCACTGGGATGCATAGAAAGATTGTATGGATTGGGCTTGTTGCATTTGGAATGAATTTTTAGGATTAGATGGTATGATGGAAGATCCTTAAACCATTGACAAGGGAAAAACCAAGGCATGTGATAGGTATTTCATATAAGGATAACTCATTTGGAAAAATGCTATGAAGGCTATGACATGATATTTCATGGATAGTGTATGACCAAAAGATAGACATGTCAAGAGTTTTTCCAAAGCATTATTTATGTTTCTACATGTCCTTATCAAGATAAAAGTAGGTGGGAACATGGACATGAGTGGTAGGGCTTAGATAGAAATGTCATAATAAATGTCATACGAAGGGTATGGGAGATGAGACAACTTGCCCCCAAGTGTAATAGTCCACATAGATAATTTCTTACACATGATGCCTATTTGCCAGGTTTTCATCATGGTACTTATCCAAAGTGCCATAAGAATGGTTTTCACTATTGGATGAAATTTTTCTCTTGACTTTTTTTTTCTTTTTCTTTTTGGTGTCACCAAGATGCTTGTTTGCCAGGTTTTCATCAAAGTGATTTTTTTTTTCTTTTTCTGGATGGCCTTGATGCTTTAGATGATCACTGATTGTGTCGAATCCATTGATGGTGCTAATGTAGAGACTGGTGCCATGATATACCAATAATGACCTTGATGAAGTAGTTTCCTTGTTAGGATTATAGCACTTGCATACAATTGATTGATGTCATTGTGATCCTTGTTGACACTAGAGTTGGCCTTATCAAAATACGCACATCGTGATAGAGTGCCATGGGAGTCCTTACAATAAAGAGTTGCTACCAAGATGTGACTAATTTGTGACGTAGGATTTTTAGACTTTAGGCGAGATGTAGGATTATGATGGATGATGGTAGATGCGTTTGGAAATTTAGATGTAGGAATTTTCATTTGTCAAACTTGGGGTGATGGATGATGGAGACTGGGTTTTAGATTGGGATAATGTTTGGAACCATGAATTTTATATTCCTTGAATGATGACCATTTTGAAGTAGGTGGACATTTATTATATGTGGGAGTCCTCTTTTCTTGTGGCTCCACATTTTGATTGACTTTTACTTTTGAACTATTTTCTTTGCTTGATCCATTTTTCTTTGGGATCCATTTTAACTTTATTTGTCCACTTGGATTTTTGATTGATTCAATGGCCTTTGATATTTGATTTTGAACTTTGAATTTGTAAAATTTTTGTTTTTGTTGGTTCCAAATGGAAGGTTTATTCATGTCAGAAAGACAATTTATGGTATGGATGGAAGAGTGTTGGCAACAACCTTATTGTAAGAACTACTCATGGCCTCCATTTTGAAGTTTGTATCAGATAAAGTTTCCCCCAATATCGAGAAGGTAACATTAACATCATTAGATTTTCTGATTGAAGGATAACCAAGACCTTGATGTCTAGGATTTTCCTGAAACTGTACTGGTTCTAGAATTCCTTTCTCATGTATGCCTAGTCCTTTTCCTTGATATTGCATGCTCTGACAAATTCAGTTTGCGATGGGGTATTTTTTGTTTTGAAAGCAAGATGCTAACCCATCACTGTTTATGTGGAAACTATTACTTGGAATCTTCTCCTCTACAACAAAGCCTGATTTGATAAAAGTGGATTATCCTAGTTGATAGGATGTCTTAGCTTCATTGACATGTTGGATATCTTTGATGTGATTTTGTGACATATCAGATTCAGAGGATTCTACTGGTGCTTCCAATTCGATATTGAAACCGTCTTTATGGTCATTGTCATAGAGTCCAATGAACTCAGCTATAGCTTGATCATTTGCAAATATATCTAGAGTAGGAGACTCTCGTTCTAGAGGAATATCATCTATGTGTCCAAAGGAGGCAAGTGTCTCATTTTGGGAAATGGATGTGTTTGGTACTTGGATAGGGTCATCTTCAAGTGTTTGATCATGAATGGCATAAAAGTCGAGGAGTGGATCATTTTGGACTTCTTGCTCAATAGTAGTTTCTTGATCAAAGATGGGTTTGTCTTGAATGATGTGGTTGGGAATGGAATCTTGATCAAGGATAGGTGTATTTTGGATGCCATGATTATCTAGAAGGACTTCTTGGATGGAATTAAAGATAGGGTCATGAGATAGACTACTTTGATCTTGACATGAAGGTGAAGCCATGAAGTCATGCTTTGGACTTTCCATTTGACATGTATCCTCAAGTTTAGTAGATGGGATGTGACTTTGGAGACCATGAATAGACGTATTTTCATGACTAAATGTAGATTGAGATGGAGTGGCTTGGAAGGGATTAGTGGATGAAGGACTATGATAGGATGTGGAGGATTGGAAGGGATTAGTGGATGAAGGACTAGGGTAGGACATGGAGGCTTAGAAGGGATTAGTGGAAGGTTAGTTTCCCTTGTCAAGGTTAGGATAAGGGTGATAAGTGGACGTTTGTTGTGGATTCACGGCATGGATTATGCTAAGGGACTCTTGATAATGAGGGTAGATGGATGGAGGACTAGGACTTATGAATTGTTGGTAGGAAGAGTATGTAGGTAGTTGACCATGGGTTGACGTGGGTTGGCATTTGGATTGGATATATTGTCTTTTGAAGTCTATGGCTTGTTGGAATTGACCATTACAGAGTAACTGGTATTAAACTTGACTAGCACACATATCAAGGTAAATTGTAGACATGGTGATGAGGTTATGACGAAAGGTGGAGTATGACTAAGGTATGTGATATGAGGGCTAAGGTATGACAATGCAAAGAGTGACTTAAGTCTAAGGTATGCAACCTAAGCTATGTTTTTGGATTTTCTAAATGCAAAATAAGGAATGTTCTAGGATGACACTAGTCTAAAATCTAAAGATGCAAAGTCTAAGCAAGGTTCTAAAATAATCAATTCTATAAACCCAAGATGGAGGGACCAACTACCTAAAGTCTAACCAAGGCATCAATTTAGTTAAGTCAAGGAACCAATGTAGGATGAGGATCAAAGACAAGTTGAGTTTCCTAACTAGACTGATGAGCTAGGAGGACTCTTTGTAGGACAAAGGATAAATTGATAAAACTAGGTTCAATGACAGATTCCGTTGACGCTATGATTTTTCTAGAGTGAAGATGGTAAACTTATCCTAAAGTTTGTAAAAGTGACATTTCTAGAAGTTTAATGCAAGGTAATATGTATTCTAAGATGAAACTAAACTCTGAATTAAGACAACTATGGTAATGACCGAATGAACCTAAGGATGCAAAATTGAGCAAATCATTTTAGGTTTCTGTTCAAGGACTGTTTGTGGAAAGACAACTGAAACTGGTATAACCGTGTTGACTGGACAGTGACTGTGAATTTTGGTTTTCTAATAATCAGGCAAATGCGTTATGGGATTTCACAGATGCAGTTCAAGTTAACAGTTACGATTTTCTAGTTAACAATTGTGTGTCCTTGATAAAGTTTAATGTCTGACTCTGATAGATGCAGTTAATCTTCTAACAGATGCGACTCGTAATGACAGTTGCAACTCAGAATATAACATATGTAGTCCTTTGCAAAGCAATTGCGAGCTAACTAGTAGATGCGACTCTACACTAAACAAATGTGACTGAAAATGGTAGATGTGACTCGAAGTTAAACATATGCGACCCTAACTGACAGATGCAACTCGAAGTTAAATAGATGCGACCCTAATTGACAGATGCGACCCTAACTAATAGATGCGACTTGAAGTTAAACAAATGCGACTCTAAAAATCAATTGTGACCTTCTGGTAGTGAACAGTTGCGACTCTCTATAAATTTTTAGTGATCTAAGATTTAAAACTTACTCTTTTTTCTGTGATCAAATTCTGGCAAACAAGAACAATCATAAGACAAAGTGTTTTCAGTTTGATTTCAGACTCAAAGAACGTTTAAGTTGACAATAGACAAGCACATCCTAATAGGCCAAAAGGCCTAGGGTTTGTATACTTGGTATAGCCCACCTAAATACCCCGGATTGGTGATAAACACCATTCCTTCTCGAGAGCGGATAGCTTAGAAATTTGGTGGCATTGGCTCCCCTCCATGGCTCATTAACATCTTTCGAGCACACCAATTTCGAATTCTTTGGGAAATGACCTCCCAAGAACTGCTATCTCTACTCAAAGGGATCAGTAGTGAGTGTCTTTGGGCATGATATTGTACCCTGCACTATACCAAGCAACGGCCAATAGAACGGTTGGTCTCTAAAACAAAAGGTGTTTAATACGAGCATTCCGTTCATGGGGCATGATCCATACAGCGAGAGTCCCCTTTCAGATCCATCTCATCGGAACCATACTTGTGATTCTTGGGCTTTCCCCAAGAACCCACTTTTATATACTGGCTAGAAGTCCCTCAGGTTCAAGGTGGTACTAGACTGAGTCATCCTGGGGTGAGTACTTTTTCCCACCAGAACAAGCCCAAGTTCTAGAGTTGGTAACCATTTCTCTTACACTCAGGATTGCATAGATGCACAAGGGGAGAGGATACTTCGATGTACCAAATCGTCAGGGTAATACACAATTTTGCTTTCACACCAAACATAGTAAACACTAGTTAATTTTAATCCAAATGAAAGATTTGCTACACTACCAAACAATCTGTTTCAAAAGTTTAACTAGGGTCTTCGACATGCATTCTGCAGAAAGATTCATTAGTAGTTTTCAATATTGTCTTCGTCAATCGTCTTGCAAAAACTTGTTAACTCCTCAAGACACACGCTGAAAACAGAAGATTAGTACAAAAAACTTAAATGAAAACAACAAACTAAAATAGTGATAACTTCCTCAAAACTAAACAAAATTTTAAATCGTAGATATCTATGGAAAGCTAAAAAAATAGACCTTCAAAACCCAGAAATCATTTTGCAAAATCCTACAAGACAAAAGTGTTATAAACAAAAGAAATTTTGTGTTTTAATAGTTAAAGCTTAAAAAACTACGATCACTAAAATAACCATAACTTTCTAAAATCTTAACCAAATTTTAAACCATTTGAAGTTCTGAAAAGCTAAGAATGAGATCTACAAAACTCAAAAAATGTTTTAAAATATTTTATTCGCCCATTTTTCTATGCTCAAAAGAAGGTGACGGGATTTCGTATGAATTCTTGGCTGCAAAACAACAAAAATAAACAAGAACACACAAATTTCTCTACAATTCACGTTGGGTTCACCAAATGTAACGCCAAGAAAGTGCATAAGAACATATTAGAGAAAACATGCAATGCGAATCTAAATGCAAATCTAATGCTAAGCAACAAAGAACAAAAGAAAGTAAAAACGTAATAAAACTGAAACAATCTCACCAAATTGCTATGTATTTCCATGATTCATCTCGATTGCCCTTCTCCATTTTTCTTGTGTAGTATAATTTCCCCTCAAATTTTTCACAAGCTGGTGCATAGCCTAAGATAGTGATTAGCAAAACATCAAAGATTCAGCAGATTTTACGCTGCTCAAAAAGTCATAAGATTTCTCATGATTTGAGAGAGGATCCTAAGAGGTAGGATTGGAACGAGAAGATTAGACCAACTCGTGTGGTACCGGGATTATTCTGGAACGATAGGGTCAGATTGAAAGATCAACCAGAATCCAGCTGGCATTTTGGATTGATTGGGCCTAATACATGCAATCATAAAGGAAAAGTATTAACGAGTGACAAATTAGAAATAGGAATTAAAGACAAATAAAATGATTTAATCTTCTCGTGCTGGTATTCAAAGAGGTGAATTATCTTTGCATGACAAAGTTATGCAGCATGGGATGCCGAATCCTGTTCGAATGCACGCACAAGGTTTAATTAATTAAATAAGAATATTTAATTAATATGCATGTACATGCAATTGAGTTAGCACTGAATGATTGAATGATTTGACGAAGAGATTACTCAAGAAATCCACTCAGACATTAAATCAAGAGTTAACTGAGTGATTTGAATATATCTTTGAGTCGAGTAAAAGTGAATACTTAGATAACTCACACAATTTATCTAAATATAGAGGAATGTGTTAAAACAGAATTCATGAATTAAATAATTCATTTAATTCAAGATTTGATATTTGAAGAATAATTCTCAAATGTAACAAGATTTCATTTCAATTGGGCGATTTGTATGATTTAACGAATAACTAAACAAATGTTGAATCATTCTTTTAATTATAGCCGAAGCATGATATGTTATAAATTAAACAAGAATCTCTATTTAATTTGGACAAGAAGGATAAGGTTAATTATAAACATACCAACAAAAAACATTTCATTTAAATTAACTCCATGGGAATAAAAGAAAAGTAATTTCACTCAAACACCAAGATTATTTAATCAATAGAAATAGAATTAAATTTGCTTACAATCAACAAAATACCAAGATCATTTCATCAATAGAAGAATTAATGTTATGTGAATTAATTAAATACCAAGATTTCATTTAATTACCGTAAGAATTAAAAGAATATGAATTACCAAATAATTAAGATTATTTCAATCAATAGAAGAATTAATGTTAAGATGAATTGATTAAATAATTACATTTGCTTCAATTCCACAGGGAATAAATTTTATGTTAGATAACATTTCAAATGTAATTAAGATTATTTAATCAATAGAAGAATTTATGTTAAGATGAATTGATTAAATAATTAAGATTATTTAATCAATAGAAGAATTAATGTTAAGATGAATTAATTAAATAATTAAGATTATTTAATAATGAGAAGAATTAAAGTTAAGGTGAATTAATTAAATAATTAATATTATTTAATCATGACCATGAAGAATATGAATTATGAAGAATATTGAAGTCGCAGACTTAGACCAAATTTCGGTGTGTATATATATTCTTTTCTATTAAATTCTATCTACCTCTTTATTTTTACTTTCTTATCTATACCAAGATTTTCTTCCATTTTATCTTTTGATTTTATTTTTTAGATTTTATCTTTTTTTTTAGATTTATTTTGACGGCTTTGACCTCGACGCAAAGCGGGATTTACCGGATGATTTATTTCTTTTATTTATTTGTTTACGGATCTCCCTGACATATCTTTATACATTCTCTCGACTTATTTTAATTTATTCAGACGACTTTATTCTTCTCTTTATCTTTGACTTCTTATTTTCCTTTATTTGTTTCTTTATTTGTCTCTTTATTTATCTTATTTTTCTTTATTTCCAGGATCCTGATGTCTTTATTTCTTTATCTCCCGACTAATATTTATTATCTTTCTCGAGCGACGACTATCCATCCTTGTTAAATCGAGCCGATTTTTCTAAACTTTTCCCTTATTTTTATTCCTATTTTTTCATCTATCCTTTCCCTTCTTGATTTGTGTTCAATTTTCCTCCTCTTTCTATTTATCTCATCCAGGCCTACAATTTCTCATTTTACTCCTACAGTGCTCTCTCATCTTGATGATGGATCACAAAGTGTGATCCAAAGCGTTGATGCAAAAAATTATCACATAGTTAAATCCAGAAGAATCACTCTGATATGATTGAGATCTTCAATGTTGTAATAAATCACTGATAAATCTTATCTTGAATGCCTTTGATCATAATCTTAGCTTTAGGATTACTTGCATGAATACTCTAGCTTCTTAGGATTTGAGTTGATGAAATAACCTTGTATTTATAGGTGTATCCTTAATTTCACAAAAAATAAACATTACAAGCCAACATCAAAATTTGAATTTAGGGACATTAAAATACTACCAAAAATAAAAGTATTTCAAGACTTATGTTATTGCATTAGGTCGAGCCTTGTTTTCTATTTTGCATTGGTTTTAAAATGTGTGACATTTTAATTAAGTGGTATTTTATAAATCACTTAATTATGAATGTTATTCTAAATGCAAAATAATGACTAGTGAGTTATACTTTATAAATTCCTTAGGGGAGATTGAGTTAGCTTTGATGCTCTTGCAAGCCTGTAGGGGTGGTTGGGATAATTGTTTTCATTTTGCATTTATTTTGAAATGTAAAACATTTTGATTAAGTGATGTTATTATAAGTCACTTAGTCAAAGTGTTATTCTAAATGCAAAATAAGGTCTTCTTCTTTTGCAAACACATAATGAGCATGGGTCAAAGCATCTTGAAGAAATAATGATGATGGACCAACATGGGGAAAGTGTGAGTTTTATCTTTGACTGTTTTGGAGGGAAAGGTGACCATTTAGAGGCAATTTTGTCATGCTTTTAGTATGACTTGGCTCTTGGATTGACTTTTCTTCATTTGAATGGCATTTTGGAGGAGTTTTGGAAGGTCCTTTTTTGGCCTTTCTGTTGCATCCAACCAGAGGTTCTATATGGACATGTGTGGGGCAGTGGTTTCAAAATTGCATAAGTAACTTCAAACAAAGTTTCCAGAGTTAGTTCTTTCTTTCTTTCTATAGGCATTGTAGCTTGTCTTGGGGCTTTTTTAGACAGGAGAAAGCATTGTGACTTAGTATCAAACATGTATAGTATATGTAACATGGTCATTTTCATTAATGAATTTCAGTGTTTTACCTTATTAGAAGCTACTTCATTGTGTGTAGTGTGGTGATTGATTAACTTTCTTGTGAGTTTGACTTATTCAATGTTTTTCTCATTTTAGCACCTTTAAGTAGAATAAACATATATTTTTGCAGGTTGTAAGTTGTGTGGTGGGTCAAATAACTATCTTAGTTGTGAAAGAACTCATTTCCTTCAAAAGTGTTAAGAGAACCAAGCCTCCTTGCAAAACACTTATGCATTAATATATAAAAAATATCTGAGTTGTGTTAAGTTAAGTTGAGCTTTTGATGAAATTGTGTGTTAAATAGCAGTATAGGTTCTAGGAAATAACATTTAGGTGCATCACCATAGGGGTTTAGTTTTTCTTTTCATGTTTCTTTCTCCCCTTTTTCTAACAAGAAAAAGATTAGGTGACACTATTTAGGATCCAACCTTATCTAGAGGTCCACTCCAAGCTTAGGTGACCCATAGCCTAGGAGTGTTCCCATGTTGCTCCAAATTTTCTAAGTTCCACAACTTGGAAAGGGTGCAAATTTGAAGAGTTAACAGTTATTCTAAGAAATAACATTTAGATGCATCACCATAGGGGTTTAGTTTTTCTTTTCATGTTTCTTTCTCCCCTTTTCCTAACAAGAAAAAGATTAGGTGACACTATTTAGGATCCAACCTTATCTAGAGGTCCACTCCAAGCTTAGGTGACCCATAGCCTAGGAGTGTTCCCATGTTGCTCCAAATTTTCAAAGTTCCACAACTTGGAAAGGGTGCAAATTTGAAGAGTTAACAGTTATTCTAAGCACTCATGAAAAAACATGGCCCTATTGGAAAGCAAGGTGTGTTATCCTTGGTGGCCATGAAAAAGATTATAACTTCGTGCTTCACAAGGCTAGCAAGCTGCATTATGCTAGTCACTCATGAAAAAAATGCAAATAGGATATTCAAAGGGGTTTTTCTTAGTTCATGTATGGTCTCCTCTTAGGGAACATCATGCCTAATGTCTCCAAGAGAGGACAATTCAAGGATAAAAGATTTGTAATTGAGGGAATGCAATGTGTAGCAACACCACTAAGAGGAATGTCGTATGCTTAGAAAGGTCACAATATTAGAGGACATCAAACCCAATGACACCACCAAGAAGAAGACACATCGCAAGGAGTAAGAAGACTGCACAATGAAACATAAGTATAGTAAAAAAATGTCAAAATGATAATGCCAATGTATTCCCACACTTTAAAGAAATTTATAAACACCATGTTGTGAGGAATTACTTTAAAGTAGAAAATGATAAATGCTAAACAAGACATGCGAGCTAATTTGGAAAGTCCTATGTCAAGCATATGTTTCCAAATGAAGCTATTTCATGAAGAGGGGTTTCCCCAAATTAAATCCTAGACATATAAGGGATCCAAAAATTCAAGGTCAATGTATGCATTTTCTACAATGTTATTATAGAGCTCGAAAATGTCATCATTGTCCAAATACTTGTAGAACTGGAAGAATGACGCATATAAAGAGCAACAACAAAGAAAATATTTTGGGTCAGCATGGAAGAGACCTAAATGTCTCGACGCCTTGCATCATCCCCAAAAGGAAAACACAATACAAAAGAAAAGATAAAAGGCTTAAAACATATAAAAGAATGTAGGTACAAACAGAGGAATGAACATAAACACATGTCAAAAATAATGATAGGGGGATCACATTATGCACATGAAATCACACAAAAGTAACATGAACATGGAAAGAAAACAAATAAATGGCTAGTACAACACATGCGATTCAACCTATAGTAGGTCATTTGCATCCCAATCTTGTTCATTGTATGTAGAAGGTGGATAACTAGCTAAAGGGACAACAAAAAGTGTTGTACTAGGAACATCGCTAGGTTCAACATGTGGTTAGTCACTCTTTTGAGGAGGATCATCATAGTTGATATCATCTAAGCTCATGGAAGAGTAAAACAATAAATTCAGCTCAATATGCATTGCATCAATTTTAGCAGTCTCATCATTGTCATCCAAGTTAATCACAACAAAAGATCTAATGATAATATCCATGGAAGGTGCTCGTTCTTGTTTTGGTCAAGATATAGGATTTTCTTGTTATAGTGAAGGTGGATAATCATCATGAATTACTTGATTTATTGATTGATTTTGAGTTGTTGATTCATGTTTTTCTTGTATAAGAGGAGCAATAGCACAACATCTATGCCTACTTTCTTTAGAATTTCAATTTATTTTTGTTCGATTTTCAAGTTGTGCTTGTGCAAGATTTAGTTTATCAGCCATAGGTTTCTTTTCTTCTTGCAATGGAGGAACGAAAGGAACTAGGGAGGTTGTTCAACCACTTTCTCTTTAACTTTATAAACTTGTCTAATTTTAGGAGGGACAACTAGACTTATTTGGTTATCTCGTGGTATCTTATAGAAAATGGGTGAAGGATTTGTCATGGTTTTTCTTGGTTACTTTGAAGGGCTTTTGGTTCAATCATGGTCTCATCAAGGATAGGAGGCTCAATCATGGCTTGAGATATATTGCTTAGGGATAACTTTTCTATGTGCCCTTTGCTTTAAAATTTTGATAGGATTTGAAAAAGAAGTTCTCATGAGACCTAATAGGTTCCATAGGTTCGAGCCAAAAGAAATCCAATGATAAAATTCCCACAAGAAGACACAGGATTAAAGCCACTATGGTGCACAATAAATATCTCTTT
>VDFB02135000.1:0-60095 GCA_007258455.2 Sequoia sempervirens
ATCTCTAAAGTCTGTGTAGATTCGAATGGTTTTATCAGGTTTAGAAATAGGTACAATGTTGGAAATCCAGTTAGCATAGTCTATGGCTCTAATGAATCCTGCACCAAGGAGCTTTTCTAATTCAACTTTCACTAAAAGAGCTATATGAGGGTGCATTTTTCTCAACTTCTATTTGACTGGTTTCACACCTGGAGCTATGGACAAATGATGCATAATGAGATTAGTGTCCAACCCTGGCATGTCTGAGTATGTCCATGCAAAGTTAATTTCCTGCTTTTGGAGGAACTCGGTATAGGCTTTCTTTTCTTCAGGTGATAAAGATTTAGCCAAGTGTACAATTTTTTGAACTTCCTCTGTGCCCAAATTAACGGTAGGGAGACTATCAAGTACCTCATCCCGTGGAATTGCCTCACGGAGGTTTTCACCTTTGGATCGTCTTTTATTTTTACTTTTTGGTTACGACACATACATAGTGGTTTAAGCCATTAGAACTCTTATTCTTTTTTCATTTCTTTTTATCTTGTGACTAAGGTACTTGATGGCGGATTATGTCATCTTGGTAGCGATTCAGCGGTGGAAGAGACTCTGAGGTTCAATGGCATTTAGATGGCGAGTGATCTCATAGTCATTGTGAAATGTCAAGAGTTGAGGCTCTTGGTACCGTTGAGACCAATCAATAAGGTTGGGGTGAACAAGGGGTAGGTTGATGACTAGTTCAAGATTAAGGATATAGGTGGTGTCATCTTTGGTGACTGTAGAATTGGAATCTGTCAAGTTTCCCTCTAAAGTGTCTAAATCAAAATTTATCCTAGCAAGCGAAGAATCGTCTACTAATGTGACATGTGGGTTCCAATCTTCTAATCTAACACATGACTCGTCAGTTACATCAGGTTGAGAACTATAAGCGTGGACAACATCCATATCCAAGTCAACTATTGCATCTGAGAGTGAATCCCATTCAAACTCATGAGAGTCTATTTCTGAATTATTGTTGGAGCCTCGTGATGTAGAAGCCTCAAGATTTGGAAGAGTCTCCTCTCTTCTAGCAATTTGCTCAATCATAAAATTATCTGAATTATCACCATCCGTTGTAGCTGGGATGGAGACACTATCCATAGTAAATCTTGCATTCATATAGTCACTATCTATTGCAAATGAGATAGGAGGACTATCAATGATTAAATCTCTTGAATCTTCCCAAAGGAGATTTGTTGAAGGTACCCAATCATCTGTTATGTCTTGTTGATTGGTCAAATCTGGTACATATTCTGTGTCATCTTTACTATCCCTCCTATCAGAAATGGGGACAGTGCATTTATTGTTGTTCATAAAGCCTAGGCCAACTGGTTTCTTAGACTTACGTGCAAAAAGATCATGATTGAGTGGTTTGGCTCTAGCATCTAACCTGTGACTAAGAGGGCCATATCATGGATAACCCATCTTCTTGACAAAAGTATATCCTCTCCCATAGGACTTAGGAGAGGGGGAGAAATTTTCATTGTGTTGGTATTTCTCCTCTTTGTATATCCAATCTCGAACAGCTACTTCCTCTTTTTCATCTTGTATTGGTACTGAGGATTCAACAAACTTGTCAAATATTGTCATTGCTGAAGATGATGGTTTCATCTCCTGTGAAGGCTTTCCATATGTCCTAGGGGAAATAGGCATCTTTGCAAAAGAGTCAAGTTGATACCCCCCATGCCAAGGTCTACTGACTTAAATTTGTTTTGACAGTCTGCTAAAGTTGTTTCATAATCCTCTGCTGCTCGGTTAAGAGGGACATGAACATTAGCTGAGATTGAGTTAATTGATAGGTGTTATCCCCTGGTATGCAAATTTTTGTTCCATTGTAGGGGAATTTAACACACTGGTGGTAGGTAAGCGACACTTTCACATATCATGAATCCATGGTCTGCAATTAAAATGTTGTATGCAAGGGTCGGTATCAACAATTTGAAACAAGATATCTTTTTCAACTGGGCCAATCCTGACAGGAAGGACAACCAACCCCTTAGAACTTCATTTTGCCTCATCATAGGCCTTTATGGTGATCTTCTTTCTAGTGTCGATCACTTGCTCTGAATAGCCCAAAGTTTTAACAAATTCAAAGTACAGATATTTAACCCAGCACCCCATCAATCAACATGCACCTGACATGGGTTTTATGAATCATGACTTCAATGTGAAGGGCAAGATTGTGTGGATGGCTTAGGGATTTGTCATCATCTTCAGAGAAAGAGAGGTAATGTGGGCTAGTAATGTGATTCACCATGCCTTGGAATTGGTCTATACCAATGTTGTTGGGGACATTTGTTGTGCGCAAAGTGTCCTCAAGGATCTGCTTATGTCTAGGGGACAACTCTAGAAGCTCTAAGATTGAGATCTGTGCTGGAGTTTTTTGTAACTGATCTACAAGATTGTAGTTTGGTTTGAGAGCAGTGGCAGACTTTATAGTGACATTCTTGGATGCCACTTGCTTGGATTTGTTGGATGGACCTAAACTAGGCCCTCTGAGAATAATAGGGCTTGACTCCTGGTAACAGCATTAAGGGCTTGGGAAGATAACCTAGAATGAGGACCTCTCAGCACCACAACATGTTGGTTGTCAAAAATAGGGGGAGAGTCATAACCATAAGTGGTCCTTACTCCTTATCATATTAACACTTGGCTCCACAACTTCAAGCATGTTTATCACATTTTTTGCCACTGTATAGGTGTAGTTGATTGCAGCTTTGCCATTCTATGATTTAGAGGTTTCCCCCTTGTCGTAATTAGGAAAAGGTTCCTTAAAAGCCTTATGATCAGCATTGGTATTTAGGCCATCAACTTGAAGCTTTCCACTTTCTATAAAATCTTGGACGATATGTTTTAATTTCCAACAAGCCAACAAGATGGTCTGGGCTATTATGAAATTTACGTAATGCCTTTGTCATCCCAAATTAATGTGGGTTAGATCCTGAATGTGAAATTTTGCGTGATCCCCAGGATGTGCCGTTGTTAGCAATGAGAGTTTTGAGAATATCCTCATATGAGTCACCCAATTTGGTAAATTGCCGCTTCTGGTTTTTGGGCCTCTCCTGATATCTTGGTTTACTTTCTTGGTGTGGAGGTGCATTAAGCTTCATTGCTTGCACAGCCTTAGTCAAATTAAGAACACTTTGATCTCTTGATTGGGAAGAATCCACAACTCCAACATTGACAACTTGTTTGTTTTTGTTCCAATTGTTGTTCTTCCCTTTATCCTTATTGTTGTGTTGACCATTGTTGGTATTATTGTTATGTCTGGTCAAAATGCCTTGTTATTTTAGAACATCCTCAATGCAGCATGCAGTTTCAATCATGGTATCAAAGGAAGTGAAGACTACCTTTTTGATCTCATGTCTCATTTCAGGCACCAAATTACTAACAAGTATGTCAATCTTTTCCTCATGGATCGTCCTAGGATACCGAGAGCATTGTCTCCTCCACCTTTGCAAGAAGGTAACAAAGGGTTCCCCCTGATTTTGTTTCAAGTTGCATAGGTCCAACATAGTAACAAATCTTGACAGATTATATGCGAAGTGTTGAACGAATCTATGAACAAGTTCTCTAAAAGTCTTGACAGGAGGAGTGATATTGGTAAACCATTCCATTGCTTGTCCTTTAAGACTCTAGGGAACAACCTCATCAAATAGGAGTCATCGATGGAATTCAAAGCTCATAGTATAGAACTACGCACATGGTCGTGTGGATCACCACTGCCATCATATTTATCGTATTGTGGGAATTCCACCCTCTTTGGAAAATCTTTCATACTCACACTCTTGTCGAATGGATTAGGACAAATTGAGTCTAGTGAGAATGAGCTCTTAGGTTGCATCATTTTCTCCATCATTTGCTTCATTTTTGGATTTCTTCCTCTTGAGAGGGATTTTGCTTTTGTATTTTGTTGTCCACATCAAAATTATAAGGGACTCTGGCACCCTTGTTGATTAGACTTTCCAAGAATTTATCTTTGTTTTGTTCCAAATACCTCTCCACATACTATTGGAAGATAGGCTCTTGTTGTATTCGCATGAAGTCTTGAGTATCAAAATCATAATGTGAGCTACCACCTCCATGTTGGGAACCAGGATGTACATGTTGGGAGTGTGGTCTTGAATTTCTGGGAGGAGTTTGCCTCCTATAGTGAGCATACTGAGAGGCCCTTCTTCCTCTAGGACTAGGAGATCTAGAAGGGGTCCTTGACTGCCTTCTACTTCTTGGTGTTCTGGAAGGGGTGGAGGGAGGAGAATTATGTCCACTGTTAGCACCCCTTGGATTGTATTGTTTGTTTAATTGGTGGGCTAACTGCCTATCTTGCTCCTCTTGAGCGAGTTTCCTTTGTACTTCCAATAAAGCTTGGCTCTCTTCCTCAAGTTGTCTAAACTTTTCTTGCTTTGCAGCTTGTTCATCTAGAAAGGCTTTCTTTTCGCGTTCAATTCTTCTAAGCCTATCACTTGTGAACCTTGAGGTATGTTGAAGTGGTGAGCTTGGTCTAGACTGTTTGAACAAGTCATTGGTATACGTTGTATTGACATGAGCATCACGAGGTTCATTGTCTTGGTCTTCATGTTGTGACCATTGTTCTTGGTGAGCTCGTCTCTTATACCTTTCATCCCGTTGATGGGCATCCAAATATCTTGTATTAATGAGGGGTGAACTAGGTTGATCATCATGAGAAGAATTTCCAAATATCATGTTGTTTATGTGTTGTTCATAGATATCATCAAGATTTTGATCCATGGCTTCCCTCTCCCGCCGAGTGACAGTATAACTCATATCCATACCTGAGTGGGAAGGTGCTGAGGGGGTACTCAAGTCACTATAATGGCTCTTTGGGTCAAAATAGGTTTCAGACTGACTCCTAGGTGACTGGTCAAATATTGGTTCCTTTTCCTTTCTCTTTTGACGAGTCTGAACTGGGGGTAGTTGGTTAAAGACTATCTGAGGTCGCTTTCCTTGGCTCACTTGATATCTTGTTGTGACTGACATGAAAGGGAGAGTTCAAGTAAACAGACAATTCTAAGAAATGTCAATACCAGACTAGGATAGTAAAATTTTTCTCTTGTCCGAGAGAGATGGTGAAATAGAACTGTTGCAAATAGGTGCAAACCAACACTGCCACAGAGGTGCTCAATTCTTGGGTGAACACCCTAGCACATATGGATCAGGAGGATGACTTACACAAAGTGTATTGAGTTTGAATTGTATGAAAATGGGTGGACAAGGAGACTACTAGCACTCTCCAAGTGTGTTATCAAAGAGTCTAAAAATTTATCTATTTGACAGGAACAATTCCTAATTTTCCAATCTCAAGCAAAATCGCTTATGAGATCAAGGATCACTAATTCAAAAGGTCAAGGACACATAAACCCTAAATACAGAACAGGTCTCTAAAACTGGGACAAGTCACCTAATCGAAGAACTCAGTATTTCAGTTTGTTGTTTGTTTGCAAAGATTAAGCAAGTATATCCACAGATTTTGATCAAGCACATAGGTTTCAATCAGACAAGTTGTGATACAAAAAGTAGTCAATAACAGATCTATCAAGGACAAAGCAACTTGATAGTATCGGGGGAGTCTTGTTTGAAGATGTTTGGACAATGTTTAAGACTCAAAAACAAACACATAGCTATCCCTACCAAAGAAAATGGTGAGAAGTCAAAACCTTTGCCCCATTGCTTATGCGCATACGTGCACCTCACACAGCCGTGTCACCCCCTAGAGGGCGCCCGTGTTTTTGGTGTTTCCAAGGACTCAACAGTGTACGTTCAAAGGTTACCCTTGTAGTAGGGGCCAGTGTCGCAACCGCCTCCAAACGTCCAGGTGTATGCCTATGATGGGAATCTGTGTATGATCAACATACGGAGAGATTCTTCCCCCTCCTTGCGCAAAGATTATGACTCCTTTCGGAGGTGAACCGGGTAGGCAACTAACTAAGAGGTTTTACTTGGCTTCCGTTCACAATAACCTTCGGTGCCTCTGATACAGAGCTTGGGCCTCGCAGCCACACCAACACCGAAAATCACACACCCGAGGAGGCGGCGCCCTCAGTGCAATAAACAAAGCTTTTCCATGATGATCGTCCAAGTCATGGAAAAGAAGTTACTATGGTCTTGGATTCTTTAGACTCAACAAGACGTTCTTTATTATAGTGAGGTGGAATCACCGGCGATAGGTGTGTACTCACTTGGGTCATTCCCGGAGGTTCAACTTCCGGCAGGCCCTCTAAAGGTGACACTGGACATGGCTCGGATTCGGGTTTCTGATTTTCTGATTCTCCCAAAAGGAGAAGAGCATACTTCTCTAGCCCGTCTCTTTACCCAAACACGCTAAACAACCTTAATCACCGAGCTAGTTTCACTTCACCAAATCCACACGCTTTTGGGTTTCTGATTCTCTCAATGAGAGAAGAGCATAATCCCCTGACGAGTGAAAGTGCTAAAGATTCACTACCTTGCTCCGCTCCCTAAGAGTTTGTCATATAAGTAAGATCATAAGGAGCCTGGATTTGTCCATGGTCATCACCTCCATGTAACAAAGAGCCAAATTCCCTACTCACTATCGAAACTCCTAAGAATTTTAACGAAGCCCTAATTAGACTATGTGAATTGAAAAGCAAGAAAACAAACACAATGTTTTTTTAAATAAGATCTTTGACAAGCGTAAGTGTTTGTTTTCAAGTCTTTGTCACGCGTCCTGCAATCAAACCGTTAGTGTGTTTCAAGTTCTCTGACTGGCGTCCTGCAGAAACTGTTATGCTGTGAAAAAAGAATTGAGAAGAACCAGAATTAAAAAATCTAATTTAATCTAGTCAAAATTAAATCTAAGAAGAATTAGTTAACAAAACTAAAATTAAACTAAATTAATCTAATACTAAACTAAAAATTTAAAACAAAACTAATCTAAATTAATAAAATTAAAAAATCTAATCTAAATTAAAAAAAAATCTAATCTAAATTAATAATTCTAATTTAAATTAATAAAGTTAAAAAATCTAAAGTAAAAAAATCTAATTTAAATTAACAAAGTTAAAGAATCTACTTTAAATTAACAAAGTTTAAAAAAATCTAATTTGAATTTTAGAAACTAAAAAAATCTAATTTAAAAATCTAAATTAAAAACTAAACCAAACTAACTAAAAACTAAACTAAATTAAGATTAAAAACTAAATTAGAATTAAAAACTAAACTAAATTAAAAAAACATGCATAAAAATCTTCAAATTTGATTTCTGAAAAATCTGTTTATAATGAGTAGACAAAAACAGAAACCCAGAAATTTTTTGAAGCAAAAAATAAAACCCAGAAATCGTTTTTTGATCCAGCAAGTAGAAGATGAAAAAATAATTTTTTTAAATCTTTAGCCAGCTGAAAAAAATGACGCGCGACGGTTTTTGTGCAGCTATTTTCTTCAGATCTGTGAAAGAAATCAAAAAACTAAAAAATACCCAGATCAGATTTCGACCCTGGCTACAAAACCCAAAAATTGTTTTTCTAAAACTGAGTGGAAGCTAGATTTATGAAGCAAAACTAAAAATGGCTCCAATAAAAAAAATGACTTTCATTAAATCTCAATCTTTTCCAATGCTCTGAATCTTTTTCACGGTGGGCGCCAAAATGTATAACTGAAAATATGTTATACTTCTGTGAATCCTTGCATGCAAGGATACTCAATAATGAGTCCTTGCAAATCTATTCACAGCTCTCTATCCGAGAAGAGCAGGGATTGATATTGTGGCCCTCAGATTAACCCTGTTACCCCTGCAAATACAATCTCGAACGAGAGATTCAAAGAGGAGAAGCAAGAATGCCAATCTCCATGAATCCTGTTCTTGCAATGCAACAATGAAAACTAATCTAAATGGCTGTAAAATGCAATAAACCAAACTAATTTATTGAAATGAAAATTAATCTACATGCAATGCCATAAATGAATTATTTTGCAAATTAATCTACTATGAAGATTAAGCTTAAAATGTAATATTAAACTATATGCTCTAAAAATAAGATGATTATATAATCAAACTAATGTAATCTCAAATGATAAAATTCAAATTTGTAGCATAAATCTGATGTAAAAATTCGTGATTCTTTTTAAATGAGAATGAGAGGGCTCATTTTATAGGAAAACGTGGAATTGAAGGCAAATTCAGAAGCAATGTGGGATAAATAGAAAAATAGAAACAAATCTTGATTGGAATTCTTTTTTAGTTTATTTCCCTTTTAACTGATTTGTTTCCATTTTTTTCATCACAGGATATTCTTGAGAGGATATTTCATTTATTTTATTTTATTTAAGATGATAATATCTCTTTTAATAAAATAAAATAAGATTATGTAATTTAGAAATGAATATTAATAAAAAAATAAAATTATTTAATTAAAAATAGATTTAATTAAATAGCATCATTTTATTTAAGTAATATTAACTTCAATTAAATAACATTATTTTATTTATTAAAAGGGATTTATTTCTTTTGATTAAATAAAATTAATGAAGCATTCAAACCTTAGGGAAAATTGAAACATTTGAAATAGCTATGAATTGACTAAGAAATTTGATTTGAAAATGTGACAATCATTGATTCAAAAAGTTGATGTTGACAAATTAAATAAATGGGGCCCAAAGTCTAGGTGACCATTTTAGGTTGCATACAACTTCCATATGGAAAATCGGATTTCTTGGTTGAATCACTAGCAAAAGGCTTGGCAAGGTGTTCTACATTTAGACGCATTTAACCAAGGCTACTTTGAGACTATTCCTTGGAGATGAGTTCATGGACTATGGTGCACATTATAGATTAAATTTTGATTTATCCTCTCGCTTTATCACGTCGCTAATTGACATCAACCTTTCTCGAGAAGAGGTGCATTCTGTGAACATTATGATTGTGTTGCTTGACTACCTAGGCAATCTAGATTATACTTTAATGGTGGCATAGCTGGGGAGAAGAATTCCCATAGCTAGGGACATTCCTCATTATCTTAATGATAGAGTTGTGGTCCCTCTACTTTCATTCCTTAGCAACTTGCATAGGGTTGACCTTGATGAGCACAGGCACAACATACTCCTCGGGTATTTGTTACTTATGGAAGAGGCCAATCAAATTGACTGAATGTGTGTGGCATGCCCTCTACTTGTTGATGAATGGAATGCTTGATAATTTTTTTGTATTTCTACGAATCAACTATGTAAATTTTATGTTTTCATTGTAAATACAAAATACTTCTATTTAAATGCAATGAAATATTGACTCTTATTCTTGTTAATTGCATTTCTTCTCTACTGACTATGTGTGTTTGCTTAAGCTTTCAAGTTATTTCCTCTTTTATGCTAAATGATTTTCATGATTATGCTACTATGCTCTTGATTTTTGGTAAACTTGGACTCAATTAGCATGTACCAATTCATAAACCTAACCTAAAGCCCTAACATAATTAACCCTAACCTAATACTAATCTTACTACTAATTAAATTAGGTACAACACCAAGGGTTCCAACACAAAATTTATATTTTAAAAATAATCTTGTTATAACTCTAGTTCGAATCTTCGTTGGTTTATCTTTAAATTCACTTTCACAACCTTTGGTTAAAATGTTATAAAAATGCATTCTTTTAAACTTTTTACATTGAACGAACACATGCTCAAACGTATACTTACCAATTAGATGGATAACATGGATAGGAACGACCTAAGTGAAGGTCGATAACTTGTATCCCATTTGATCTTTAAACTCCATGATTTTGTATGGTCCTCGATTGTAGACTTTAAACTATGCATGTTCAAGACCCCAGTCTTTCAATTTTGTGACACAACAGTCCTCTTTTGTTCTAGTGCTCCCAAAGTGTGCCTCCATTGGCACCTTAACATGACACATTTCCAAATCAACACAAACTAGAAAAACAAAAGATTGATATTAAACTTCCAACATAAAATCAAACTTTACTTCCCTTTTAAGCTATAAATCTCCAATTTTCGGTGAAATTGTTGTATTTTCCAGCTTTCTATCACATCAGTATCCATGTATTTATCCACATGTGCACAATCCAACAGTTCATGTCCTCGTTGTCCTTCTTCATCACAAGATATCTGAGATATCTTGAGGTCTTTCTTTCTTTCCTACAAATTTTTTAAATCCTTACCATGAACTTTTGAGTTAGCATTCTCGCCGAATTTGGATTTTGAGGTTTTAATAATTTTACCTTTATTCAAATTACCAACATTATTGATATTTAAGCTAAGCTTCAGTAATCTTTCCAATCTTTTTGCACTTAGGGAAGCTTTAGTTAATGGAATTATTTTATTAATGGCCAAGCTTAAAATTAAAAAAACTTTGCACTCAATTTCACTATGATGCATTATATCGTGAATTCTACACCCTCTTGTCTGTCCAAAAGTAAGAAAATTTTAAGGAAAAATATTCTTATTAAGGATCTTTTGGACAATCTCAACTTCCAAACTATAATACATCATGACTGATAAAAACCCTAGGTTCCTTAAGGTGACCCTCCTTCTAGCGTCAATTATGTTGACGTGGTTGTTACGCACACCAATAGGCAAATAAATCTTTGCTCAAATGAATAGAGGAACCTATCTTTCTTGAAAGAATCACTAATATTTTCTAATTACAAATGATATTAGCTTTCCAAAAGCTCGAGAATGTTATATCTTGATGCATTAGGTTCACTCAGGGTTTGTTGTGTAAATTTGTTGTTAATCGAGAGTGGTCTTTAGTTTTGAAGTCTAATGGAGGTTATAGCAAACATAGTATTGCAAAGACATATTAGATTTAACATATATTGCTCCACAAATTCATGAATATGAATGATTTACAAGAATATTTCATGAATTCAAACATTTCAAAGTATTTATAGGAAATATTTAACACCTAACTAAAGAAAACATATAAAATCCTAAAATTTAAAAGGATCTCCCAGCTACTATCCACTCATACACCATGAAATAAACTAAAGCAAAACAAAACCACTATACACTTCACTATATTGCTTCACAACTAGGCATAGAGTGATGCAAGACTTTAAAGAAACAAGAGATCATTTATCACTGAACAGTGTCAATATGCACCCAAATTTGACACAACACATTTGCTTCTTCGATAGGAACAAACAATCAACTACATAAGATTTCATATTAGGAAATAGATTTCAAAATTAGCTTTGATATTAGAAAGCTTCAATGGAGCATACTATTTTTTAAACTGGAATAGAACAGAAAATAGGAAATAGAAATAAAACTAGTGAATGTGCCAATCTTATGTCTATGTAATTCCAAAAATTTTGAACCTAAGAAAAAAAAGAAGCTCTCGACCTTTTATAAAACACAAGGCTATCGAAGAGTTTTAAAAGCAAATGGTTGAGCGAACCTAAACCAATCATGTAGCACATGATAGTAAGAAATGGGATATTTTCCATAATTCTAAAAATAGGTCAAAGGTAACTTGACTTTCTTTTCCGCACATACAAAACTTGAGAAGTTGAGGAAGAATGTATATCAGCCCCCCCTTTTTTCAAACAAAATGTAGGGACTAGTTGGATATGCATAGCAATCAGGTGGATATAGAAATTTTAATTCTCCACCTTTATACTCTTGTTCTCATGCCCCAAGTTCGGGAAACACACATGTTGATGCAACACCAAAGAAATCAATGCAATTTTCGCTTGCCAAAGAAAACTCGGGTTCCCAATTCTTTAGTTACCCACCTTCCTGCATTGAATGTCTTTCCCACGTACTCGCTTTCGTATTGTATACCCCTTTTCTACGACATCATTTGATTTACCTATGGGATCAATTTTCCTAACTGTCCATATCCTTGCTGAAATCCACCACCTGTCATACCTGCAAACAACACAACTTATATCATCTTCATGGCTACACATGAAAAAATTTAATGCATGTGTCAGAAAAGAAATCAATATCAAATATAATCCATGTGACTCCAACTTATTAAAATATTGCAATTAAAACCATGCATTTATTTAATAATTTTTTGGATACCCACTTATGCAGGTTTCTGGTCATTTAGCATTATCATGAAAATTAAGTGAGTTGCTTAAGCTTTAGTTTCATTGTTATGTTTCCTTGAGTACCCGACTACCCAACTACCCAAACACCCAATTGAAACCTTTTACCACAACACTTTAATGATATATTTTGTCTCCCGCAAATTTTACTTCCTACGATGGAAATTTACTTCACCCTAGCCTTGTTAAAATTAGCTCGTTTTGAACTGTGCATTTGCACTCGACTTACCTAAAAAACCCAGTTACCTGATTTTTTGCAACAACTTGTGAAATTTAAGCCTCCTTTAAAAAATATTTTTATATTTAGTATCCTCTAACCTTTTCCAAGCAGGTAATTTAAAATTTGGGTCCCCAAGCTTCTACAAACTTGGGGCGTGTTGTGTAATCACATGACAGGATGGAGGAAGTGGAGAGATTGAGAGAGGGAAGGATGGAGAGAGAAAAAGGTATATAGGGATAGGTAGGTAGAGATAAGTAGAGAGGGAAGGAGAGATGGAGGGAGAGGTAGGGATGGAGAGAGAGGTGAGAGAGAGCAATAGAGAGAGGTACAAGGAGATAGAGAGAAGTAGAGAGGGAAGGAGAGAGGTCCAGGGAGAGGTAGAGAGGGAGGGAGAGAGACGTGAGAGAGGGAGGGATTGGTAGGGAGAGAGGTGAGATAGAGAGAGAGGAAGGGAGGGAGGAAAGGAGAGAGGAAGGGAGGGAGGAAGAGTGAGAGAGAGGGGTGATAGAGAAATGTGATAGAGAGAAGAAGAGAGGTAAGCAGGACAGTGGAGAGGTTGAGAGAGGGAAGGAGGGAGGGAGGGGGAGAGAAAGAGGTATAGAGGGATAGGTTAGATAGAGATAAGTAGAGAACAAAGGTGGGTGGAAGGAAGATAGAGAGGGGTGATAGAGAAAATAAGAGAGGGAAGGATGGAGAAAGAGAGGTGAGATAGAGAGTAAAGAGGGAAGGAGAGAGAGGGGGAGAGAGGGGGGAGAGAGAAAATTAGAGAGAGGAGGGAGGGAGGGAGAGAGGTGAGAGATAGAGAGAGAGGAGGGAGAGAGAGAGGGGGGGTAGGGAAAGAGTGAGGTAAGATAGAGATTAGATAGGGAAGGAGGGAGAGAGAGAAAGAGAGAAAGAGAGAGAGAGAGGTTTAGAGCATAAGAGATGAACAATGAGTGATACATATATATATATACATATATACATATATATATATATATATGCATATATATAGAGAGAGAGAGAGATGATACAACTTGTTGATTACTAAAATTTGACCTCCTAATGACTGAAATTTGACATGCTAATTACTGAAATTTGACTAATTCTAAAAAATTATAAGATCTTCCAAAAACTAGAATTTTGCATTATAACTCCAAGAGATCTAAAACCAATCTCAAACATTCTGAAACTATATACATGAAATATAACTTAAAGTAAAAGAAAGTAAATGTTCATATGTTTATTCCATGTATATAGTTTTGCTACAAGAGAAAGACAAAGACAAAGACAAAAAAAAAAGGAAAGAGTTCAACAAAATGCATTGTAAGGAGTCATGAATCACTTTTGTCGAGTGTCAAATTTGACTCTCACCAAATGATGCACTTTCATTTGGCACTCACAAATGATGTACTTTCATTTGGTGAGCACCAAATTTAGCGCTCGCCAAATGGGTTGCATTGGGGAATAGTAACCCTTTGGGTTGAATTTTCCTTGGGCATCCAACCCAAAGGGTTGGACGACCATTTCATGCCAAAGACATGATTTTGTGAAAGGGTGACAAAATTTTCATATATTTTTGGCTATGCTCCCAATTAGGTTTGCACATGTTTCAATGCAAATTTATAAAAGTACCATGATGACGTTAAATTCTCTCTTAGCTATCTAACCATATAATTATTTTTACATTTTGTTTATATTAAGGTTTTCATCTTTAACTTATTTTGTTAGTGTCTCTATTTTTTGTCAAAAACCAACATGTGCTAGTTTGGGTATAGTTTTTTACTCGGTCATCAAATTTTGGAACAAATTACATTTTTAGAAACTAGACTCCATTTTACACATATTGAAAAAAATATTGATTTTCAATTAGTTTTCAAAAAATTTATGGGGGAGCATGCTCAATTTTTTTCTTTTCAAGATGTGTCCACTTTGAAAATTAGTAAAATATTATATATTCATTAAAAAATTAGCCAAAATAATGACATAAACTACATGGTGTTAGCTAATTTCTCACCGTAGAAATTTTTGGAATTCTAAAAAAAGTTAACTTTTTAAGGGAGCCACAACAGATGCTATGCTATTTTTTTTTATAAAAACAAGACCAATTTGTGTTGCCCCCCTTTTTCAAACCCTTAATTTTTACTATTTAAAAAAAATAGTAGTTTTGGAGTACATTCAGAGCACTACTACTTTTGTTCTTGTTGCATCTTCAAATTTTGAGTGTAACTATCTTCATTTTCTCGTCGAACATCAGACTTTGTTGATTTAAAAAAAAGTGGCACCTTAAGATCCATTTTTGTGTCACAACTTGGTGCACATACCCAATATATCAAAATTAAAATTGATATTATTTGATATCAATATCAAATTTGATATCAAAATTAAATTTGATATTGAAATAATTTATCATTTATTTAATATCTTAAAATTGAAGTTTATTTATCCTCTATTTGTTCTTGTGTCTACCCTCTCATTTTTTAATGAGTATTTAATTTTTTGAAAGTACTTTAAAATAGTCTCTTGAAATCCCAACAATTTTTTCTTTATGAATAAATTTTACACATTGATGCAAGGTTAAGAGAATGACTTGATATTGTTCAATCAATAGTTGAGCAAGGATTATTATAAACTTACTTAAAGTATGAATAATGTGAAATAACCCATATTTTTAGTTTAAATGATCTATTTTTATGTTTAAAATCGTGCATTTGAAGATATTTTGTATTTAAACATTTAAATTTTTTTAAGGTTGCTCTTGAATGAACATATATTTCTCTAAACATTATTATTGAAAAAAATTAATTATAACACACATTGAAATAAGATCTATGATGAATCATTATTCCATCAATGGGACTATATTGAATTCCTCATTTTATATAGAGGACCCACCATTAAAAAATAATTTTATAATGATAAAATTTAAGGTTTGGAGAAGATTGTGTATGAGAATAACTTTCAGTTAAACCTACACTATTAATATGTCTTGGATGGATATAGTAATGATTCACATTTCATTATTATTCCTCGCTTATGCCTATATGGATTGTTTGATCAATATATTTTGATTTAGGTAGATATCAAATGAAGAGTTATATTTCATATGAAAATGGACTCAACAAATATTTTCATAAAATAATAAACATAAAAATTAAGTATATGGAAATGGGGAATTAAAATGGGGTCTTTTTTTTTTGAAAACAAGAAAAATTGATCTTGGGTGAGAAATTGAAGATAGTTATGCTCAAAATTTCAAGACACAACAAGAAGAGGAGTTGTAGTGCTCTAAATCTACTTTCTAATCTACTTTTTTTTTTAAAAAAAGGGTGGATTTAACTTTTTTTAGTATTTCAAAAATTGCTTCAGTGAAAAATTAGCCAACACCATGTAGTCTATGCTTGGTTTTTTTGCTAATTTTTTCATGAATATATTATTTTTTACTAATTTTGAAAGTGTACACATCTTGAAAAATAGAAAATTGAGTGTATGCCCCCTATACTTTTAGAAACTAATCAAAAATCATATTTTTGAATTTGTATAGAATATAGTCTAGTTTGTAATTTTGATAAATGGGTAAAAAAGAAACCAAAAATACCATACGTAGGTTTTTAAAAAAATGGAGACACTAGCAAAAGAAATTAAAGATCAAAACCTTAAGATATTTGAAATGTAGAAAAAAATGCATGGTTATTAATCTAAGAGAGAGCTCAATATTACTATGATATTTTTTACTTGACATTGAAAGATGTGCAAATCTATTGGAAAGCATGTTCAAGATTGTGTCTTTTTTTGAATTTACAAAAAAAACATGCATTTGAGAATGGTATCGAGACATAATAACCCAGCCACAATAACCCCGTCATAATAACCCAAGGACAAAATAACCCACGGTCATAATAACCCATGGACAGAATAACCTGAGGTCAAAATAACACATGGACATAATAACATACATGTAATTTATAAATTTTGTTTTCCTTTCTCTATATTCTTATGGGGATATTTTGTCCATGGGTTATTCTGACCATGGGTTATTTTGGTTGGGGTTATTGTGACTCTGAGTTATTTTGTCCTTGAGTTATTGTGACCGAGTTATTTTGTCCAAGGTTATTTTGGTCAGGTTATTATGTCCTGTAACCTTTCAAAATTGATATGTAAGTCCAACTCTTTGGGTTGGATTCCCAAAGTAAATCCAACCCTAAGAGTTGGCAATACCAAAGTCAACTACAAACATGAGTGTGTTATAACATTAACATGATATAATACACTTGCATTTTTTAGAAGCAAAAATACCAGTCTCCCTCTCCCTCCTGTATATAGTGGGTGGCAAGCCTCCTCACACCCCCATAAAGAACTAGGATCCAAACACAACTAAAATAAAACTTCTAAATTAGGAACATAATTAGGCTCCATTATCAACACTGCCTCTCTATTTCTCTTTATCTTTATATCTCCCTCCACCTCTCTCTATCTCTTCGTCTCTATCTTTATTTTAAATTGGTGGGAATCCAAACAATTACTAATTATCTCATTAGATGAATATCCAATTTTAATTTCTGTGTTCTCTAATGTAGGGAATACAAGTTAATATCAATGGATGGATAGGGTAGGTTTAATTATAAAATTTTAAATTGCCTAATAAAATAAACCTAATGCTTCTAGTATAACAATGATAGGAGCAAGATACGCCAAAATTAGTATATGTCAAGTAAAGCAACCTATGTTTCGAATACAGGCATAGAACAAATTCTTGTCATTGAGTAGAACACATTACTTGTGAAAGAAAATTAAAAAGAAAATCAGACTAAGTCGTATAATCATAGTTGTAAGGCATTTTAATATGCTCAAAACAATAAATCAATCATGTAATTATCATTTTTTTTTTGGTATTTAAAAATTTTCTCAAAAAGAATCATGGGTATAATCATATCTTTAGGTGTTTAGATCTGATCAAATGAATCAATTAAATCTAAGTAAAGAATTGATGCTCTAATCATAGATGCAAGAATTACTTACGAAATAAATTTTAGACAACATTATCACATAGGAAGGATCTGAGTTAAAGGGTTATATACAGAGGAATAAAATCCTACATTTAGTCGATGGTCTTCACCTATAGTTCTCTTAACACCTTCTTAATAAAGACCTAGGCAAGAATAAATAATATGTGAGTTATAGATCAGTTGTCTACAATTTGAATCTGTGTACAATCAATTTTAGAACTGGTTCTCTCTGTTATTGTTTAAATGTATGTAACTAACAAATATTCACGCCTCCCATAAATAAGATTGCTCACAATTTGGAAATTATTCATTTCCTAGATTTAATTAAGATATAATTCATGCTTGTTATACAAATTTTATGTCTGAGGGGATAGTTTAGGGATAATATACTGGATCAAAACATACCCTTAACTTAAATCTTATATTAACTTTTGGAATAAATGGCGAATTTACATATGACCAAGAGTTTATAAATTATTCTAGGTATTTTAGAATAAATTTAGAGTTCCAAATACTAAGTCATGATTATTATTAGGTCTTGGAGACGTAGTTCTAAATCAAATGCAATTAAAGAATGAAATGGATTAGAGAATGATTATACTAAAAATTATGTATTTATAAAATTATAAATAGTTAAAAGTTATTGTTAATGATAATTATAATACACTATTATTGATTCTCATAAATGAATTAAATTTTAAGTTATTCCTTACTTGTCTTGAACAAATGAAACAATACAACTTTATGTTTGAACATACATAATAGTTGACTTTTTAAATGATATTAACTACCATGATAAGTATAGGATAGTAGCAAATTAAGATATGTATTCTTGATAATTTAGATATAGAATATTACTAAAGTTCAATTGTCCCTATAAGATTCAAAATTCAATCAATATCTTCCAACTATAGATATAGGTGTGGTGTTTTAGTTTAAGTATAGATTATAATTTAAATATGTCACAATCTCAGTAGTAAAATAGACTCTAAAATTTTGTATCTTTTCTTAATCTCACTAAGTTAAGAAGTACTATAGGGACCTAAACCATATCTTATCTTGATCACACTTTATGAAAAACCCTAAAGTTCTCTAATCATTTGTCATAATTCCAATATATGAGGAAACTAGAAAAATTATTGCACGTTAATACTTAAGGAACTGATGACATATCTTGGAAAATTACACATAATTTCAATCATGAGATTTGATTTATGAAACATTTAAATAGATTACCTCCTAAATCCTTTGTTATTTTTCAAATAGGAAATTGAGAGTACAATGGGTTAATGAACCATGCATTATTTTCCTAGAAGATGTTATGATTCAAATTGTGTTGCCAACCTAGTTGAACAATTATTGAATATTATATTATAAGATTAGGAATTTGTTCAAGTCGAATAGGTCGAATTTATTCAAACAATACCTTAAATATCATTTGATCCTTATTCAAGCAAATATAGTTCCTTATATAAACTCAATAAGGAAAGTAGGAAATAATATACAATTGAGACTTGAATCTTCCTAAAATAATGTAAAACCATTTTTTGCACTTTCAAATATGTTAGGGGACATTCTAACAAGACATAAAAGAAAGAGAGCTAGAAAAACAATTGTAGACTTATCAAAAATTACTCTAAAAAAAGCCTCCTTTTGAACTTTGGTTATTGGATACTGAAACCCTCACAATGACATTGAAATGGTTGAAGGATAGAAAGAAAGAAACCATCAATGGAAAAGAAGAATAATGTGTATCTTTAACTTTAAGCACTCTCTTTTAAATGTTGTGATAGTTAAATAACAATTCTTTCAATGAGTAGATATTGTTTTAGATAGTTATTTATTCCAGAAATAAATGGTTAATATAGATTATTTATTTTACTATCAAAGAAACTTGTACTAGTATTAGATGAATAATACCCTATAAAAATATATTTTTATGATTTAATATTAGTACATGATGGAAAATTATTACAAATTATAGAACAATGTTTTGTTAATTTATTGAATAATCTTGAGTACTATTCTTTTCATGAATTTTATTACTATTATGCAATATAATTTTTAAAAAGGTTCTTATGAAATATTTCTTTGATAAAGACTTAGTTTATGTTAGATATATTTTTGAAAACTTAATCAAAGAATAGAAAACAAAACTAGCAGGGTTTGATATTAATAGTGCCTCTAGTTCATGTTTGTGGGTAATGTCATCGTGCTTGAGCTACTACAGCTATAGCCTAACACAATTACAATAACAACATATGTGGCATCATCCCTATAATTTTTTAGGGAGAATAAGGGGCATTTGATTGATTAAATCAGAAGGAAGGAAAAATCCCCTTTGGATCGATAATTGAAAAAGATAAAATGATAGAAATCAAAGTTATTAGTGTCAAGATAGAAAACCCAAGTAGGATTTTTATGATGTAAATATAATATTGAATTGAAGTTATAATTATGTTTATTTCTAAATAAATTGAATTATTATGAGATTCCTTAAATGGTTCAAGGGTGACAGTTATTATTAGGAAATACGTTTAGATGAATTTTATTAAAAAATAAACAATGGTCAAGTTGACCATTTGTTATTCATGATTTCCTTCATGGGTAGCAGTTGTAGAGGAATCTTCTGGGGAATAAGAACCCTATAAAGGGTTGAATACCCATTGAAATAGTTTACAAAAACATAGACTAGATGACAAAACTACATATTAGATACCTTGATCCCATTTGGAAGTAGGGTATGTAGGCAGTCTGGGAAATGAAGGATGCTCCCAATACTTAGGCATTCGGGAATGGGGTTTAGGGCAAGAGAGATCGCCTAAAAATTTCTAAAATATAATCAACCAAAATACATTCAACTATACTTGAAATAATCTCATATCGATTACATGATTCCCTGAGGCCTTAGGCCAAATTTTGAGGTGGATTTCAAGCCTAGAGATTAAATTATATACCACTAACGACAACGACCTCGGTACACTTTCAGTGGGAAGTGTGGTCTTCAGGGAAGAAACTTAGGACCAATCAGTACCAATGATTCCAAGACATTGGCCAGAGCACTACCTATCATATGATAGATGCCTACCTCGTTTAGGTAGATGTGTATTTCAGATATATGAATAGATTAGTTCTTGTTTTGTATGAACAGATGAAATGAATTCCTATTTTGTATGAACAGATGAAGTGAATTCTTGTTCTGTATGAATAGATGATTGGTTGTTATTCAAATTTGACAAATACCTATCTCACATGGATAGAATTTCCCAAGTATAGTTATGGATGAACATTAAAATATAAAAAATAGTGGTTTTTTAGGGTTATATTACGTGTGGTATCAAAGTAAGATTCAAAAGCTAGGCCTTGATCTTACTAAACTCACACAATTAAATAATATTTGTATGAAATTTATTTGAAAAATATTTTCTCAAACCCTAAAAGAATATACTATGAGAATAAATAATCAAGAATACTAAATGGCAAGGGAAAGAGCAACTCGAGCTAATATCAGTCGAAGGCCAAGGAAGGATAATAAAAATGAACAATAGGCACAAGGGGTAATGAAGCTAAGATTAAAGAAATAATAGAATTGCTATCTGAACAAAAGGATAAGATCAACTCTTTGGAGCAAATAGTACAGGATCTTTGAACACTGGCAAGACAATATTGAAAACACAGTAGAACCTGAACTTTAAAACCCTCTTGAGGGAGATAATCCAAAAGAAAATAGAATGAATATTGTTGCACCTAGAAAGGAAAATCTTATTTTATCTAATTTTTCAAGGACTTGAAGAAGATCACCCCTCCAAAAATTAATGGGAAACAATTAGGAGAAGGGGTAGAAAATTGTTTGAATGAAATGGCTAAATATTTAGAGTTAAGTGACTACAACAAAACTACTAAAGCCTTATGGGGGTCCTACCATCTTGTTGTTGAAGAAGCTAGTTGGTGGACTAATATCAAAGAAAAAAATAAGTACACCAAAGAGAACATAACATGGGAAATTTTTTTTGAAACCTTCTATAAAAGGTGGCTACCACAATTATTTTTAATGAGAAGATGCTTGAGTTCCACAACCTGTGACAAGGGTCTTTGACAGTTCAACCATATTGGGATAGGTTTTCCAAGCTACTAAAATATGTGCCTATGTATCAAAGAGATGAGAAGAGTCAAACAAGGAAATTTACTTTCGGTCTAAATACCAACGTAGGGGAAAATGGTGGCATGCATGAACCAAAAATTGTGAATGAGGTGTTAAAGAAATATTTGAAGCAAGAAAGGAAGTTACAAGCCTTATCTTCACCAAGATAGTCTTTCAAGAGTCATAATTTCATAAGGAAACATGAATTTAAAAGGAACCAAAGCTTCAACAAGAATATGATAAATAATTCATCAGAAAGGAAAGCACCCAAAAATCAGAATCAAAGGTACAATGTAAATAATTCTAATAGAAGAAAATTCAATAGAAATGATCAAAGGAACTACAACAGGCCGACAAATCAACCAAGCTTCAACGAAGCAAGAAATAATCACCCTAGGAATCAAGTGCAATGAGGACTTCCAGGTGGATGATTTATATGTGGGTGAAATTGTTTTTCTAGAGAATGTCTAAGAATGCAAGGATAGATGAGAGAAAATCAACCTTAGAGAGGACCTCCACAAAGGATTCATGCAACAATGAGAAATCACCAAACCCGATTCCAGAATGTGCTCATAGAGACAACATGTACACTTTTTGGGAAACCTATCTCATTATAATAGATATTGGATTATCTAAATGTTTTATCTCTCCTAAATTAGTAAGGAAAAATTCATTAAAATTTAACCATATGGAATCATTTTGGATGGTTCAGTATGGGGATAAGGCAATTAAAGAGGTGACCAAGTGTCTATCTAATGCAAAAATAAACTTTCCTTGTTTCGATACAAGGGTAGATCTTTATGTGGCACTCCTAGGATCATATGATGTGATCATTATAATGAATTGGTTGAATTGGAATGATTTTTTGTAATGTCCCCTTCTCGACCATGATCTTTTCAGTTAACCATTAGCCTATTTTGGAGATCCGTAGGCTACTCGAAGGGTGAAATTAGGGTTTCATGTTTTGGTGGTTGCTATTGCTCGAGTTTTGGTGTTTGAATTGTGGATTTTTTCTGGGTTTACAGAGAGCTTCATAGTGGTGTGTCTGGCTTTGCGTTCTGAGCACTTTCTGAAATTTACTATTTTTAGTAAATTCTATTTTTGGCAGTTGACAGGTTGGTTCTAGTTCAGTTGGAATTGTTCAATTTTGACCTTGGGGTGCAGTTGGAGAGATAAGTTCATTTTATTCAAATAATGTTATATTTTAATGTTATATTTCCCCCCTTGGCCTAGGCTTATAACTTAATGTTGTTTTAAAAAGTGGCCCTCAAGGGTGGGCATCATTGAGGTAAATTTATATTTATTATGGTCAAAATCGATGCTTGAGGGTGGATGCCTATGTTATGAAGGGATGGATAAAGTCAAAAGTGAAAAACTTGAAAAGGGACGCCATCTTTGGAGGGAAAAGGGGTTATTTCAAATTTGAAAATTAGGGTTTCTAGAAGCTTCTGGAGGGTCTTCTCAAAATTATAAAAGGAAGCCTTGGGTCCTCACTTGGATATCTTATGTCTGAATATTGTTATGCTGCCAGAATGGTGTTGGGATTGCTTCGAGGAATGAATGCCTCCTAGCCTTGGCTCGACTTCATGCTTGAGAGATAGCATCTAGTGGAGAATTTAGTTTGCTTGTGAGAGATTTTGTAGTGAGGTTTGCATTGTAGTGTTGTTTTGTCATTTGAAGTTCAGTTTATTGCATTTCTTATCATTTTCTAGAGTTGCTGAAGTCATGTTGAATCTGTAGTTTCATTTATAAATCAAAAAATACAAACAATCTCATTTTGGGTATTGAACATTTGTGATTCCTTGATAGGGGTGACCCTTCATGGAAAGTTCTAGATTTTTTGATTGAGAATTGGATTTTATAAAGAGAAATCACCCCTCATGGTGGGTTGTACCATCTGTACTTCATTGGGATTTGTGCCAAAAATAATTAAGGGTTATTTGGTATGTTTTTGGTGTCCCATCTTGGTCGCCATACTTATTAAGGTATTTTGCATTTGATTTCACTTCATTAGGATGGGTATTGAGTGAGATATGTGCATTTTAGTGAGTTATTAGAGTGTTGGTTTTGTCATTCAAGCTGGTGGTCTGTCATATCAGATTTGAGAAAAGTGCATTTTTGGTGAAGGGTTAGTGTTAGGAAGTCATACTAAGTCTTGCGGAGGTCCCCTTTACTTTGCAACATTTGAAGAGCTTCTAATATGTGTTATTGCAGGCACTTCCTATTACTTTGTAAGTTGAACAGTAGTACTGTCAGCATTTCTCATCTCATCTTTCTCTTCATGCTTGTAACACCCACTGAATAAGTGGAAGAGGTTGGCTTGCCGCCTATTTACATTTATGTTGCATTGTAGTTCTTTTGAATCTCCACCTTATGGTAGCTCCATTCCCACCTTGGGTTGGATAGCACATTCTTGGAATTGAGTTACTTCAACATTGTAGTTGATAGGGATCCTCTGACCATATGCTCGCTGTCATCTAGCGCATCCTTGGTTAGAGTTATTCAGTATTGCATTGCTTTGAGATCCTCTGACCATATGCTCACACCTTGCCCATCTCAGGATCCTGGTGTACATTCTTGGTTAGGGTTGAATTCCGCATCATTTTGGTTTAAGTGCTAACCCTAACAGATGTGTGTTGCATTGCTCATTGTAATTGAAAATTAAAAAAAAATTGGCTCAGAATATTTCAGTGGTTTCAGAGCCACACATCCTGCCATCCTGTGAAACAAACCTTCTATGAGTGATAGAGAACAAAGATACTTAGCAAGGGAATACAAGAAGGCTACAAGTCAGTTTCAGTGGCATCAGGCTCTGGAAGGTCAGACAACTTCAGAGGTATTAAGAGAAAATTGAGAGTCTTCTCCGAGAGAAGAATTGGGGGATAATGAGAGGACATAGGGTGGTAACGAGAGGTTTACCAGCAATAGAGAAGAAAGTGGAAAGGGAAGAGAAAGAATGCCAAGTCCAGGAAAGAGGTTCGAGAGGAAGATGGATGCCATAATGGATATGGTATCTTTCATGATGGGGAAGATGGGTCAGAACCCAATTCCACAGAACAATCCAAGGCATACTGGAGAGCACAATGCCTCCAACCCGCAAAATGGACATGCTGCTCATCCTACTCCAAATAGCACATATGTTTCTTCCAGGCCATTCAAACCCACCTTCTTGGCACCAGTAAACCCTCAACCTGATCCGAAAGAAAATGCATCATTTATGGAACAGTTGAGAATCAGTCGTGCTGAGTATGATTCTCTTCCTGATGAAATCAAGCTAGACATGTCTTATAATGATTTTATGGACCATAAAAGGAAGAATAAAGGACAAGGAATACATCATGAACATAGGGGAACAACAGTGTAGAGGGATTTGCATCAAGCTATCAACAAGGTTACGCTTCCACATTTTGATGGGGGTGACAATAGTTCAACAAGAGCTTGGATACAGAAGTTAGACAACTATCTAGCTCTTAGACCCATGGCAGAAGAGGAGGCGATTAAGTTTGCTACACTACACCTAGATGGGGTGGCGTACGAGTGGTGGTACAATGGCCTAGTCACTTTGGGTCATCGGTCTATCACTACCTATGATGAGTTCACCAATAGGCTCATAGAGAGATTTGAGAAAAAAGATCCAGAAGTGCATTTCAGAGAGTTGGCACAGCTTAGATACTATGGTACAGTTGATGCCTACATAGCTGAGTTTCAGAGACTTTCAGTCATGGTCACGGGAATCATTTAGAGGCGTTGTTGATCCTATTCAGTGAAGGATTGATGGAGCCACTCAAGGGTTAGATTAAATCTTTTGATCCACCCTCCCTATAGGAGGAAATGAAGAAAGCAAGAAACATGGAGTGGGTTGCTCCTAAAGCCAAATTTCAATCCAATCCATCATTTCACAAGAAGGATAGAGGGAAAAAACCTCATCATAAGGAGTTCAAACAGCATAAACCTCATGTCACAAGGTTGGATCCAGAGACACTTAACGAGCTCAGAAGAAAGGGGTTATGTTTCCGGTGTAGAGAAAGATGGTCCCAAGATCATATTTTCCCAAAAGGAGTCAAATTTCATCAAATTGAATACTATTCAGCTAAAGAAAGTAATTCTGATTTTTCAGACCAGCAGTCTGATTTTGATGACAGCGAAGTGGAAAGAGCTCCAGAAGAGTCCGAAGATGAAAAGGGAAGTGGAGGTACTTTGGCCCAAATTTTGAGCTTTCAAAAGAATGAATCCTTCAAAGTTCGAGGGATGATTAAGGGGCAGCGTATAGTTGCTTTGATTGACACTGGAGCAACGCATAACTTCATTGATGAAGTTGTGGTGACAAAGAAGGGGTTGCAAACAGAAGAGTTTGAAGGCTTCAAGGTTATGGTTGTTGATGGGTTTCACATCTCATGCACCAAGAAGATCTCAAACATGACTATGCAATTGGGAAACTATGAAGTCAAGAATGAATTCTATGTAGTCAACATTGGAGATACGGATGTCGTTCTAGGCATTCATTGGTTGCGTTCACTTAGAGAGATCTCTCTAAATCTGCAAACCACGGAGCTCAAGTTTCAATCTGATGGGAAGAAGGTAGTGCTAAGAGGAATGTCCAATGGTGGTCCTCGGATTGTGTCATTCAAGAGAATTGCAAGGTTGATTCGTCATGATCAAGTTGAGTGGGCTGCAAAATGTATTATTCTTCCTGCTAGTCCGGTTGAAACAAAGAGATACTATCCTCATGATATTCAGTCTTTACTCACAAAGAATAGCAAGGTGTTTGCTGATTTACCTCCTGGGCCACCTCCTGAACGGGGTTTAGAGCATGTAATAGAGCTCAAGGAAAGGGCTAAGCCAGTTATCACAACACCATATAAGTACCCTAAGAAGCAGAAGGATGAGATTGAGAAAAACATTAAGGAACTCTTGGAGATGGGCTTCATTCATCCAAGTAAGAGTCCATTCACTTCAGCAGTTGTTCTTGTGAAGAAGAAGGATGGTACCATCCGCATGTGTGTGGATTATCGTGCCTTGAATCAAAGCACCATAAAAAATCAATACCCCATTCCGAGGATAGATGAGCTCATTGATGAGTTACATGGAGCCAAGTTCTTTTCAAAGATCGATTTGAGATCGGGCTACTACCAGATTCGGATGAGAGGATCTGATGTTGAAAAGACAACATTTAGATGCCACTATGGCCACTTCGAGTTTCTAGTCATGCCATTTGGGTTGACTAATGCTCCTGCTACCTTTCAGTCTTGTATGAACAGAGTCTTTCAGAAGCAATTGAGGAAGTTTGTATTGATATTTTTTTATGACATTCTGATCTTCAGCAAGACATGGGAAGAACATCTCAAGCACTCAGAGGAAGTGCTTAGCATCCTAGAATCAGAGAGCTTGTTTGCCAAAGAATCCAAATGTGAATTTGGAATGAAGGAGCTACTTTACCTTGGTCACATAATCAGTGTTGAAGGAGTGAAGGTTGATCTCGAAAAGATCAAGGCAATTGTTGATTGGCCACCTCCTGAGAACTTGACTCATTTGAAAGGGTTCTTGGGTTGTGGATTTTATAGAAGATTTGTGAAGGGCTACTCACAGAATGCTACTCCCCTTACTAACCTTACGAAAAAGGGGGCTTTTTGTTGGTCAGAAAAGGCTCAAACTACTTTTGACAAGTTTAAGAGGATCATGAGCTCTTGTCCAATTTTGGCTATTCCATATTTTTCCAAGCCTTTCAAGCTACAGTGTGATGCATCTGGTGAAGGAGTTGGGGCTGTTTTGATGCAAGACAAACATCCCATTGTGTTTGAGAGAAAAAAAATTAAGAGGTGTTGAAAGGACCTACTCCATCTATGACAAGGAAATGCTTGCCATTATGCATGCATTAGCTAAGTTCATACAGCATTTGGTGGGGAGCAAGTTTGTGGTCAAGACTGATCACAATAGTCTCAAGCACTTCATGCATCAGAAAGATTTGAACGAGAGGCAACAAAAGTGGGTGAGTAAGCTTCAAGCTTACGATTTTGACATTGAATATGTCAAAGAGAAAAACAATATTGTGGCTGATGCTCTATCTAGGAGACCTCATTTGAGCTCATTATGTGAGCTTACTACTGATTGGAAGGACATGTTGCTTGTTGATTATGCCAAAAATCAGTTTGCAACCAGCATCATTGAAGGTACTTTTCATGACGAAAGGTACAAGGTGGTTGAAGGGATGATACACTACAAGGGTAGAATCTTTTTGGTGGCTGATTCTAAGCTCAAAAAGAATATTTTGTTGACATTTCATGACATTCCACTTGCTGGTCATCAGGGGTTCTTCAAGACTTATAGGAAAATTCAGGAAAGATTTTCTTGGAAAGGGATGAAAGGGGAAGTTCAACGCTACATCCAAGAGTGTCCCACTTGTCAGATGAACAATAATGAACACACTCTACCAACTGGTCTGCTGCAACCTCTTCCCATTCCCAATCAAAAATGGGAAAGCATATCAATGGACTTCATCACTAGGTTGCCAAAATTCCAAGGAAAAGATTGCATCTATGTTATAGTGAACAGGTTAACAAAGTTTGCTCACTTCTTTGCCATTACTAGCTCTTTTTCAGTAGCTCAAGTTGCAGGTTTGTTTTTCCATGAGGTGTTTAGATTGCATGGGTTGCCGAAAAACATTGTGAGTGATAGGGACAGCAAGTTCCTAAGCACTTTTTGGCAAGAGGTCTTTAGAATGAGTGGTATGGTGCTTACTCCAAGCACTAGTTATCACCCTCAAACCGATGGACAAACAGAGATAGTGAACAAGTGGTTGGAAGGTTATTTGAGAAACTATGTTTCGGAGCAACAAAGAGCATGGGTGAAATGGTTTCACATAGGCGAGTATTGTTACAATTCTTCCTTTCATATGTCAATAAGGATGTCACCTTTCATGGCTCTTTACGGATATGAGGCTCCTAGCTTTGTTGATTTGGTGTTTGGTGATAGCAAAGCCCCTCAAGCCAAGGATTTGTTGCAGCAGAGTCAAGACATCTTGAAATCCTTGAAGAACAACCTTCAGATTGCACAAAATCAGCAAAAGATGTACGCTGATCAGTGGCGTGTTGAGCACTTTTTTGAGGTTGGAGATATGGTTTATCTTCGACTACAACCTTACAGACAGTCTACTCTCAAGAAGAGTGGAGCTGAGAAGCTCAAACCTCATTTCTATGGACCATTCAAAGTTATCAGAAAGGTTGGAGCAGTAGCTTATGAGTTGGAGCTAAATTCAAATAGCAGAGTACACAATGTCTTCCACGTGTCTCGCCTCAAGAAGGCACTTGGGCACAATGTTGTTGCTTCATCATAGTTACCACCTTTGGATGAAGAAGGACAGCTAGTTTTGGTTCCCGAAGAGATTCTTGATTCCAGAGAGCATTCTTTGAGAAAAAGAACAATCACAGAGTACTTGGTGAAGTGGAAAAACTTGCCTATGGAGGATGCGACTTGGGAGAATGATGAGATTTTGCAGCATCCAGGCTTGCGATTGCTTGAGGACAAGCAATCTTGGGGAGAGCGGACTGTAATGTCCCCTTCTCGAGCATGATCTTTTCAATTGACCATTGGACTATTCTGGAGATCCGTAGGCTACTCGGAGGGTGAAATTAGGGTTTTCTATTTTGGTGGTTGCTATTGCTCGAGTTTTGGTGCTTGAATTGCGGATTCTTTCTGGGTTTTCAGAGAGCTTCGCAGTGGTGTGTCTGGCTTTGCGTTCTGAGCATTTTCTGGAATTTACTATTTTTAGTAAATTCTATTTTTGGCAGTTGACAGGTTGGTTCCAGTTCAGTTGGCTTCCCTTAGCTGTCAATTCAGTTGGAATTGTTCAATTTTGGCCTTGCGGTGCAGTTGGAGAGATAAGTTCATTTTATTCAAATAATGTTATATTTTAATGTTATATTTCCCCCCTTGGCCTAGGCTTATAACTTAATGTTGTTTTAAAAAGTGGCCCTCAAGGGTGGGCGCCTCATTGAGGTAAATTTATATTTATTATGGTCAAAATTGATGCTTGAGGGTGGACGCCTATGTTATGAAGGGATGGATAAAGTCAAAAGTGCAAAGCTTGAAAAGGGACACCATCTTTGGAGGGAAAAGGGGTTATTTCAAATTTGAAAATTAGGGTTTCTAGAAGCTTCTGGAGGGTCTTCTCAAAATTATAAAAGGAAGCCTTGGGTCCTCCCTTGGATATCTTATGTGTTGGAATGGTGTTGGGATTGCTTCAAGGAATGAATGCATCCTAGCCTTGGCTCGATTTCATACTTGAGAGATAGCATCTAGTGGAGAATTTAGTTTGCTTGTGAGAGATTTTGTAGTGAGGTTTGCATTGTAGTGTTGTTTTGTCATTTGAAGTTCATTTTATTGCATTTCTTATCATTTTCTAGAGTTGTTGAAGTCATGTTGAATCTATAGTTTCATTTATAAATCAGAAAATACAAACAATCTCATTTTGGGTATTGAACATTTGTGATTCCTTGATAGGGGTGACCCTTCATGGAAAGTTTCAGATTTTTTGATTGAGAATTGGATTTTATAAAGAGAAATCACCCCTCATGGTGGGTCGTACCATCTGTACTTCATTGGGATTTGTGCCAAAAATAATTAAGGGTTATTTGGTATGTTTTTGGTGTCCTATCTTGGTCGCCATACTTATTAAGGTATTTTGCATTTGATTTCACTTCATTAGGATGGGTATTGAGTGAGATATGTGCATTTTAGTGAGTTATTAGAGTGTCGGTTCTGTCATTCAAGTTGCTGGTCTGTCATATCATATTTGAGAAAAGTGCATTTTTGGTGAAGGGTTAGTGTTAGGAAGTCATACTAAGTCTTGTGGAGGTCCCCTTTACTTAGCAGCATTTGAAGAGCTTCTAATATGTGTTATTGCAGGCACTTCCTATTACTTTGTAAGCTGAACAGTAGTACTGTCAACATTTCTCATCTCATCTTTCTCTTCATGCTTGTAACACCCACTGAATAAGTGGAAGAGGTTGGATTGCCACCTATTTACATTTATGTTGCATTGTAGTTCTTTTGAATCTCCTCCTTATGGTAGCTCCATTCCCACCTTGGGTTGGATAGCACATTCTTGGCGTTGAGTTACTTCAACATTGTAGTTGATAGGGATCCTCTGACCATATACTCATCGTCATCTGGCGCATCCTTGGTTAGAGTTATTCAGTATTGCATTGCTTTGAGATCATCTGACCATATGCTCACACCTTGCCCATCTCGGGATCCTGGTGTACATTCTTGGTTAGGGTTGAATTCTGCATCATTTTGGTTTAAGTGCTAACCCTAATGGATGTGTGTTGCATTGCTCATTGTAATTGAAAATAAATAAAAAATTGGCTCGAAATATTTCATTTTTACAACAAATGGGTAGAATGTTTAGATGATGAAGAAAGAAGGGTTAAAATTCAAGAAAAATGTAGATCCATAAGTATGGAAATCATATTAGCTATTCAATTGAAAAAAGGAGAAGAGAAAGGGAGCTCTAATATACATGGTTACCATGGGAAAAAAGGAAGAAGGAAATATTCTAAAATTCCAAAATTCCCCTTATCTTCAAGGCTACAATGATGTGTTTCTGAAAGAATTACCAAGGTTGCACCCAAAAAGAAAATTTGACTTCTCCATTGATATATTCTAGGATTTGAACCTGTGCTTAAGGAATCCTATATAATAAATTCAATAGAATTAGTAGAGCTCAAGATGCAATTAGAGAAACTTTTTGGGAAGGGTCTCATAAGACTAAGTGTATCTCCTTGGGGAGTGTCAGTTTTGTTTGTCAAAAAGAAAGATGGAACCCTAAAGGTATGTATTGATTATAGAATGTTGAACAAGGTCGCAATAAAGAATAGGTACCCTTTGCTATGCATTGAGGACCTCTTTGAACAAATGAAATGAGAAACTATGTTTTCTAAGATGGACCTTCAATTAGGGTATCATTAACTCGCGATAAAGGAAGAAGATATTCCAAAAAGCAATAGATCCAGGCAAGACAAAAGCAATAGAAGAATTGCCTACTCCCAAAAATGCATCAGAGGCAAGAAGTTTTATAATGCTTGCAAGATATTATAGGATATTTGTAGAAGGGTTCTCAAAATTTTGAAATCCTATCACCTCATTTCAAATAAAGGGTAATAATTTCTTATGGACTGAATAGTGCAATAAGCCTTTCCAAATTTTGAAGGAAAAATTAACCACAACATCAATCTTAAAGGTTTCATATCCAAATAGGCATTTCTTAGTTGTGATAGACGATTTTATTGAAGGTCTAGGAGGAGTACTTATTCAAAATAATGATGTGATAGCTTATGAACCAAGGAAATTAAAAACTTATAAAGTAAACTATACACCTCATGATTTGGAACTAGCAGCCATTGTTCATGCTCTTCAAAAATGGATGCATTTTCTCCTAGGGAAGCCCTTTGAGTTAAAAAATAACCATCAAGGGCTCAAATATATTTTCACACAACTCACCTAAATGCTAGACAAAGAATATGGTTAGAATTTCTAAGTGAATGTGATTCTGAGATATAATATATCAAAGGCAAGGAAAACAGGGTTGTAGATGCATTAAGCAGAACAAGGCACTTGACATGAATATTGCATTATTCAAAACCACTTTTAGAGAACAAGTACATTAAATAATAAAAAAGAAGATCCATGGTATAAGAAAGTTAGATCAACTTTGGAAAGTGACCCAACTAACCCTAGAATAAAGGAACACACTCTAGATGGTGACAAGTTGCTTTGATACAACAATAGAATATATGTTCCAAGCTCTAAAGAGTTGAGAGAGTTGGTTTTAAGTGAAGCCCACAATAATCCTTATTTAGGAAATCAAGGGGAAAACAAACTCTATTCATATCTTAAGAACTATAATTTTTGAAAGGAATGAAGAATGATATAGTACTTTATGTAGCTAAATGGCTTGAATATTAGAGGTGAAGGCAAAACATAGTCACTCAGCAAGACTATTGTACCCTCATGATATATATCATAAGTGGCAAGTCATTAGTATGGAAGGATTACCTACATAACCTTATAGGCATAACACAATAATGTTGGTAATTGATAAAATCACCACGGTTTCTCACTTCATAACAGTGAATTTAACAGGTGATGCCCCAACTTTGGCTAGACATTTTGTGAAAGAAATATTTAGGTTGCATGTAGTTCTAGAAAAAATCATATCTGATAGGGATGATAGATTCACTTCAAGATTTTGGAAAACTCTTTACTCATCCTTAGGAACACAGTTGAATTTAGTACAACATATCATCCTAAAATAGATGGCTAAACACAAAGGATAAATCAGATTCGGGAAGATATCCTACATATGTATTGTATGGATCAACAATCTAAGTGGGAAGAATATCTTCCACTAGTAGAATTCACATATAATAACTCTTTTCAAGCCTCCATAGGGATGGATCCATTTGAAGAACTTTATGGAAGATCTTGTCAAACATGTTTGAGTTGGGACAATCTTGAGGATAGAGTGATAATTGGACCTAATATGTTGAAGGAAATGGAAAATCAGACCAAGTTAATTAGATAGAGGTTAAAAGAAGCAACATATAGGCAAAAGAGTTATGTAGATAAAAATAGGACACAAAGAGAATTTGTAGTGGGTGAAAGAGTTTTCTTAAGGTTCAAGATATACAAAAGTTTCATAAGCTTTGGGAAGAAGGAAAAGTTAGCACCTCATTATGTGAGGCCCTTTGAAATTATAGAAAAGATAAATTTGGTTGCCTACCAATTGGCCCTACCTCCCCAGTTGAGTTGTACCCATGATGTTTTACATATATCCCTTCTTAAGAAATATGTACCTAATGAGATAAATATTTTTAACTAGAATGCATTATAATTCCAAGAGCCTAATAGATTAATAATAGAGCCATATAGGATCTTGGAGAGGCACCAATACCAATTGCACAACAGGGTGGTTGACCAAAGTAAAGTATAGTGGGATCAATACGATGAAGATAATGCTACCTGGGATGATACAATTGAACTTAAACAATCATTTCCTTTATTTTATTAAGCACTATCTAGATACTCGTAGATATAAAAATAAGATAATACAATGCTAAACCTAGATCTAGGGTGAATTGCTTCAAATTTTAGAAGGTATATAATGTTAGCAGGTCATATCCACCAAAAGGATATGTAGGAAAAAGGTGAAACCCTAAAATGAGATGGTTTACACTCCTTTTCCTAATTTCATTAGATAGGGATAATGTATGATGGGTGATTGTGGGGGTTTGATAAACTTGGACAAGATATATGATTGACTTAAAACCTAAAAGGTGAGTCAATCATCCCTTGACCAAATATGGGGATGAAATGCAATGACCTAACTAGAATAATGATTCAATTTACTGTTCGGATGCAGATATAACAAACACAAAAAGTCACAAATAAATTCATACAATTGAAATGGACAGAGTAGGACACTATGCACCTGTGGTTCAAATATGGGGTTGAAAATGGGGGACTAATTCGCCCAAGGCAAATATGTCCTTATAAAGAGATTTCAGATCTATTTTTACAATCCTCAGGAGCTAGGTTAGAGCTTTCTATTCCACTTGTCCCACTATTGGATCACTGTTGAATATTTCTATAATTAAGTTTATGTGAGTTGTCAAGAGGTAGGGTTTTGATTGCAACAATGAATAATTGATCTTAAAACTTCCTCCAATCCTCTCCAAATGTGAAACTTGCACATTCAAAGAGAGAGGAAGGGTTGTGCCATTTAGGGGCTTTCCTTAGTCAAACCTTGTGTTAGTGTTTTCATTTCCATAATAGCAATGTCAATGATAAAAAAACATATCCTTATGAGGGATAGGGTTAAATGATAAAAAGGAATGATGAATCAACAATGGACTACAACTCACCACCCTTCAATGGATTCTTTGAAGGACCGAAGTCATGACATCTCCTCAAGGCTTGGATCTTGATTGCTTGAATTGGTTGGAGACCTAAAATGGTTAGTCTTCACAAACAATATGATACCATAAACATGAATAAATATCGTACACACTTCAATATGATGCTTCGATCTTGAATTGCTATAATAAATCACTAAATTTTTTCTCTTGAATTGCTTGATAATTCTCTTGATAATAATTTCCTCAATAATTTCCAATTCTTGCTAGATAGATTTCAAATGATGCAATAACTAGGTATTTATATGCAATTATTCTAATTTCCCATAAATTAAATCCCAATAACCATCTTTAGACATTTGAATTTTAAATAATAAAATGTTGACACCAACATATTTGAGTTTAGAGCCAAAATAGGGGAACTAAGTTGCTCAGGGTGACTGTCCCAACCCTATATTTTGGAAATTGACGACTCAACTTCTTTGATACCAAACAATGATGACAACGGTTTGGATTATAGCCTATTTGCAGTATTACAAGGATAGGAAGCGACCCAATTACCAAATACTAATGTAGTTATCTATAGAAAGATGGTACGATTTATCTAGTTGAATTATAATCAAAGGTGATTGAAAGAAACCACAATTGCATTTCTCATTGCTAATAACATAAATTCAAAGTTCACCAACATCAACGGTAGGAAAATAGAATTTATATGCTTATGCAATAAAATAGTGACAAAATCTCTACCCAATCTGCATCTCTCCTCACTTCCACATCGATCTATCACTCTGCCCAATCTGCATCTCTCCTCTCCACATGCATCATTCTTGTTGCTCCAACATGTCTTTTATGGTGTTATTGTTTGTCTTCTTGTTCCTCCAAGAACCATTTTTTCCTCTCAGCCAAAACTTGGCTCAACTTCTATAGCAGAAACTTGGCTCAGTTTTTCCCAATAACCATCCTTCTCCCTAGCGACCAGTCACACACACAAAAAATTGGGTGAGCTCTTGTGTCTTTTTCTCAACCTTTCTCCTCTAACTGCCTTCCATCACTCTTCTTTTTCTTTCATTGGTTTTTCCTAGAGAAAAAATTCCATTAGATATGTGTTTACCAATAGAATATTGACACATGTCTAAAGCCAAATGAAGTGAAAGAATTCGCTTGAACAAAACACCATAAAGCAAGAAATAGGAAACCAAAATGGAAAGCCAAAATTTCACATCAAAATGGTGATGCCCATGCATCAGGGTCCTCGGGGGAGTTGATTGTGAGCATAGCTCACAAAGGGAGTTGGGTAGTAGGACTACCCTTCCAAGATCTCACACTTGTAGCATATCCCTGTATGCTTATAAGCATTAATCCACCATCATCATTTCTTTCTTTTCATCCAGCATTTGACCAGAAGAGTTCTTCCATTCATCAAACTTCTCTTCCAAAAGACCCCCTTCATTCGCTTTCCACTGGGTAGCACCATTTGATTCCAAATTGTTAGAAGAATGAACTCCTCTTGACTGATTATTCCCCAATCCAATTTTTTGTTTCCATAGCCCATCTCGTCATATCACCATATTGCATCCATTCTTCAGACAGTCTCTCTTTGTTGCACCTTTCCAATTCATTTTGCATTTCCCTCTCCATTGCAATCATGACATTTTCATGAAAATCAACAATTGTATCCAAGGGCTTTAAAAATTGGGATCGTACCTCACCATTGACATATGTATTATTCATCACACCTCTTGTCAATACCAACCATTCATGCTCAACTACCTCAATTCGAAGAGCCGGGTCAACTTCCACATGCTCTTTTGCTATCTCCTCACTCTATCCATGTAGATCCGTTCCCATGTATTCACCTTGACACTTTTGTTCCAAACTCCCATGTAACTCTGCATCCCTTAGAATAACAATGGTTGCCCCAACTTCATAGTCACCTTTGTCAAAACATGTTGTTGGTTGTCCTCCCTACAAATCAACACTGTTTACACCCATGCAACCTTGAGGAAAATGAGGGTTCACCTTCTTGGTTATTTTTGCAACTTTTTTTTGTCTCTTTGCCATTTATAAACTATTTTCTTCTTACCAACATCACCTTACTACTGTTGTCCTTTTCTTGTTCACGCATAGGAAGCAAAGTATGCTTGATTCCATCCCTTTTCAAAGGTATATGTGTTACTTCTCCCTTCATATACAACCTTTCAATCAAACTACCAAGGCCTACCAAGCAATACATGACACACGTCCATAGTCATAATGTCACAAATCATGCTATCCTTATAACTTCCAATATGAAATTCTACTATTTAAGCATGTTCATCTACCAACAACTAATGCCCTTTCTGAAGCCAAGAAAATTTATAAGGAGTAGGATGTTTATTTCTCTTAAGTATTAGCTTATCTACCATTTATATAGCCACTAAATTATCCATGCTACCACTATCAATAATTAATTTGCAGCACTTACCTTTAGCTTTACACTTTGTTTTGAATAGATCCTTACTTTGTACAGGTTCATGACTCTCCTTTGGTGGTTTCAACAACACTCTTTTGAACAATAGAGATTCTCCTGACTTAGGTTCTTCCTTTCTTGGAGAAAATGATCCCGCACTCTCCTAATTCGCTTACACAACCTGATTTCTCCTTTCAAGCCTTGTGTAACCTCCTTGGGAAGATTCTGGACACTCCCAACTCTTGTGACCCGCATATTGATTGCACTTAAAATATTTATTTGCAAATCCTCTACCTCTTCCCTGATAACCATCTCTTCTAATAGATCTTTCTCCTCCATCCTGATAACCTCCTTTTTCTGACTTAGCTTGTCCTCTAGAGTTACTTGCCTCTCCAAGGTGATCCCACAATACTGGTTTACAATTTTGGGCCAAATTGAACACTAAACTGGTTTTTTCTAACTAAATCTTCACTTTCAGGCACCTATAGCGGCTAAACCATGAGGAATTTGAAGATGATGCAAACTAGTGATTTGTGACATTTTTTTGTAGATTCTAAATACATTTTTTTCAAAAAAATTGGAATCAGATTGCACTTCTTTTTCCATCTCCTTCGAAAACTAGTTTTTTTCAGTAAACACCATTTTTAAGGAGTGATGTTGACCGTATAACACAACTTTTTTTCCATGAAAGATAAAATTCTTTTTTTTGAATTTAGATTTGTAACTACGATATCTAGTGCTTCCAATTGGTTTCATAGTGTTTTATTGAATATTTTTTCCTTAATCAAGTTTTGAAGTCAAACCAATTACAATTTAGACATAGGCGACCACAACTTTTTGTGTGTATCGAATTTATTTATTTTGTTGGATCAAGGACTTCAATATCTGGTGCACTCATTTTTCAAAAAAAAATGATAATCTTCTATTTTTCCACATGTGCGTAACAAAGAGCTTGATTTTCGGAAAAACCTACATTCACAAGAAATAAAAAATAAATATAATAATTAAATTAAATTTATTTAAAATTATAATTTTGGGAAGCTTATAATAAGGACTACATACTTACAAAAAATAAATTTTAAATGAATTCATTTGATCCCCCAAAAGGTAAATCAAAAGTGGTTTTTTATCAGCATTTTGATAGGTGTAAAGGAGACTTTGTTATAGGTATGGTTTAAAACTAGTGAGGTTCTATCCAAGGGGGTTTGATCTAAGGTAGTTTGATCAAACCCTCTTCAATTGGAATGCTTTAAATAGAACTTTTTAAGGCTTAAATCATTATATTTTCTAAAATTATGTGATTTCAGCAAAAATCACAATCTCCCATAAATTGTAAACCAACTTTGTGGGATCACCCTCCATCTTGATGGTGTTGTTGTCATTTTTCTGCATAGCCTTGTCCTCTACCTCATCCTTGTTGATTTTGCTTCCTCATCAGCTTCTCCTCTACCTTAATGGAAAATTGGTATGCTTCCTACAAAGTTCTTGGTGACACTAAACTCAACTCATCCTGTAGACTATATCTCAACCCATTTAGATACCTTGCCACCTTTTCCAAATCATCTTCGCTATGGTCTGACCGAATCACCAACTTGTAGAACTCTTCCGTGTATTCCTTGACTGACATATCTTTCTGCTTTAGATTTTTCAATCTTTTGAAAAGATTTATTTGGTAGTCTACTAAAAGTAACTTTGTCTTAAATTTGGAAACAATTTGATCCCAAGAAGAGATCTTCTCCTTGTTTTTCTTGTGTCTTTCAGCCTGCACATAATCCCACCACATTGTTGCATGGCCTTTTAATAGTGTACAAGAAAACTTCACTTTTCTTTCCTCTGCCACTCCCTCGTATTTGAAATACTTGTCCAAATCATTAATCAAATCGATAAGCTCTTCTCCATTCAGGCTTCCCAAGTACGTAGAAACTCCAATTCTTGGCTTGGCTCCCACATTCACCACAACTTTGATCAATCTTTCTTCCACTCCTTCGGGTTCTTCTTGATCTTCCTCATCATCTACTTGTGATCGTTCTTCCTCTTCAACATCACTGGCATCATCAACTGGTGTTCCTCTTCATTGTGCCCTCTCTATGGCATCCATTCGTTCAGTCAAGTTCTGCAACAATTCAAGGACTCCATCATCATGTCCTCTTTTGCCTCTTCCTCGAGCTCCTTGACCTCTCAACGCTCTCGGTGGCATTTTTCCCACTCCTCAACAACCCCAAATATTCGGGCTCTGATACCAAAATAATGACTCAACTTCTCTGATACCAAACAATGATGGAAGCGGTTTGGATTATAGCCTATTTTCAATATTACAAGGACAAGAAGCGGCCCCAATTACCAAATACTAATGCAGTTGTCTATAGAAATATGGTATGCTTAATTTGGCTAAATTATAATCAAAAGCAATTGAAATAAACCACAATTGCATTTCTCATTGCTAATAATAGAAATTTAAAGTTCACCAACATCAACAATAGGGAAATAGAATTTATATGATTATGCAATAAAACAAAGACAAAATCTCAGACCAAAGAAATAGCTCTTTATTCATATACACTTTTGAGCAACCAAACTTGAGTTCAAAGAAAACAAACAACTACATCCAGGGATAGCAAAACCCCCCAATCAATCTATCACTCTGCTCGATCTACATCTCTTCTCACTTCCACATGCATCATTCATGTTGCTCCAATGTGTCTTTTATGGTGCTATTGTTTGTATTCTTTTTCCTCCAAAAACCATTTTTCCTCTCAGCCAAAACTTGGCTCAGCTTCTATAGCAAAAACTTGGCTCATTTTTCCCAATAACCGTCCTTCTCCCTGGCAGCCAGTCACACACAACAAAAACTAGGCAATCTCTTAGGCCTATTTCTCAATCGTTCTCCTCTAACTGCCTTCCATCGCTCTTCTTTTTCTTTCATTGGTTATTTCTTGGAGACCAAATGCCATTGGATACTTGTTTACCTACAAAATATTGACACATGTCTGAAGCCAAACAAAGTGAAAGAATTTGTTTGAAAAAAACACCACAAAACAACAAATAGAAAACCAAAATGGAAAGCCAAAATTTCACTTCAAAATGGCAATGCCCCTACATCAAAAATTAAGGCGTTAGGTGCAAAGTATTAGTTAAATACATTTGTTTTCCATTTGCAATTTGTCAATAATTGTTAAAATGGGTCATGGAATACATAATTTAGGAAATTAGGTGTTATGTTAGATCCAATTACTTAAGGGGGAGAAAAACATAGTGTGAAGTTTTCAAGGGTGACAATTTACGACGTTACACCATGTATGTATGTATGTATGTATGTATGTATGTATGTGTATGTATGCATGCATTTTTACATCAACCTCTTAGAATCTTGAAGAGAAATTATTGTTTTTGGTATATCTCTAGGAGAATATTAGAAAATAGGGATATCTAGACGCAAGAAGGAGCTTGTAGGGGAAATTTTGCATAATTGTATCATTCTCAAATTTATTCAATGTATTTCTAGCATTTTATTCATTAGTGACTCGTAATACTCGTCACTTAAATATTTTTCAGATTGAAAAAGAAGAAAATCAGTTGGTTTTTATAGTTTTAATTATTAAAATTATTTATAAAATAATATTGGAAAGAACACTATGGTTTTGGTTAAAACTATGTCAAGTAGTAAGTGGGTTTAAGCTATTTGAATACTTTAAACATACATTCATCAATTGTTTTGGTTAGTTTTTTATGTTGAAATGTTGGGTCTAGTAGCATGTCAATCCTTTTCTTTTGGTGGAAAGGAAATTTAACTTGAATATTGTGCATTTGTTACCATAGTAGACTTATTATTCATTTTGGATTTGAATTTCATGAGAACCAAACTATCATTGTGTGAATAAAGTCTTGTACCTAGCTAATTCCTAGTAGGGGACTTATTCACATGTTAAATTTACTTAGGTCAAGTAAGAATCTTTCTAGAAGTATTAGTTGTAATGTCTAGATCTTTTCTTATACTAGTTAGTTATGATAAGTTGTCTCATGTTATAGGATTAAAAAACATGTCATGATCTTTTCTAATCCTATCTTTAACCTTGCCTTTATAAGAAAGGCTTATCTTGCATATTTTACATATTGAATCTACATCTTATGAATCTTACATCATATTGTTTTCTTTCTCGGTGGAATAACATCTTTTGTTGTTGCTTCTCTCCTATGTGTTTGGAAGTTATTTGGTGTTGCAGATTGATGATCCTAGTTTGATCCTAGCTACTCAATTCAACATGGTATCAAAGTGTGAGTGATTCCAACAAAAATGTTGGGTCTAGTTATTATGTCAATCCTTTTCTTTTGGTGGAAAGGAAATTTAACTTGGATATTGTTCATTTTTACCGTAGTAGACTTAGTATTCATTTTGGAAGTGGATTTCATGAGAACCAAACTATCATTTTGATTTGGCTATGAATTTTTAGTTTTGGAAACAATTGTATGCTTGTTTGGGCTTTGAGTACTATAATGACCATGGCATTTTATGTGTAATTCCCAAAAATCTACACATAGAAAACCAACATTTTTTTTTACAAGCATTAAGTTAATTAGCAATGTAGGCAACATGTTGACATTTTACTGTGGCTAACTCAACTGATACAACTGTCCCTCCCCATTCATTATTATATTGTGACTGTGCAACTTATAATGAAGAGTTTATGATATCAACAATTCTCAGAGGTGCATGAACTACTTGTTGAATTAACTTGGTATGATTCTCCTTGCTAACCACTGATAATGCTACTACTTGTTGGAGCCTTTAGGAAAGGTGTATCACAATAAGAACACTCCTTAATTTAATTTAAAGGAGGTAACTTTTCTTATTTAACTAATTTTCTTTTGCAAGATCTCAAATACGTCATATGGTTTACTGAATTGCACTTATGCGAAAAAGAAGATATTAGGGTTCTGATTTGATTTTTTATTTTGAATAACCTATAAAGATAGGGTTAATTAACTAATTAATTCCTAAGATAGGTGCATAGTCAAATACCGCAAGAAAAATTATAAAGTATCTAATCGGCAATAGCTTAGATTGATCAAAAGGATTTATTCTTGGGAGTGCACTATTAATGAGACTTTTTTTTTTCCATGCCCTTTCTTATCTATGATTGATGAGAAAGTACATACATGAACACATACATCCCATATTTTTAGACTTACTAATATTTATTTGTCAAGATTAATTTTTGATAAAATTTTGATACATATTGCAAGGTTGATGTTGTTGTGGTCATTGCATAAATGAATAAGATTAATATAGTCTGAAATAGTTGTAACGATATTGAGACCAACACTATATATATTATCATAGATACTATTGATTGTTGACATCATTATTATTTTATTACATGGATTCTAACTCTAACTTTGAATTTTTCTCTCAATACTCACAACCCTACTATGAACCAAAAATATTAATATCACCTTAAGCTCAAAATGAGATTAGTACTATATCTTCTTCTGCAATTGATCATATTGATATTATTGCTCTTCTAAGTATTAATATTCATTCTATTATCTCACTTTGTTAAGCTCCACTTTATTAGTGTGATCACTAAGAAGAATATCGATGCTAAATTGTTATTAGATTAGTTGCTAATTTTAATATTTTTATTAACATTAAATCTGTAACGGTGAGATTATGGAAGTCTTTTTCTTTTGGTCTAGAAAATGTATTGCCTTTGAGTGCAGCTGATGGTGTTAATCCCCACCCGATTCTCTTCATATTTCAAAATTGAAAACTACAATGTACATCAAACAACTAGTATCCAAAGCTTTTGACAAATATTACAGAATCTTGGTGTTATTTTTGATAGAGGAAAAAACAGGTTTTGAAGGGACCCGAAACCCTTTACAACTATGAGCAAGGTTGTTGATGAAAGGACAGCCAACAGCCAGCAAAAAAACCAGGTCCCAAACAAGAACCTTCAAGATTTACATTTAGAACTCTTCTTGTGGGAATGTAGAGTCATGTCAAAAGAAGGCCTAGAGAATTTTGTTTTATTGCCCATCACAGTGATCCAACCTTCTTCGACTTGTGCTGCCTTATCATGCTAAGCCAGCACACTATTTTCCTGAAGATGAGTGTTTATGTAGCGTTAGTCTTAGAGAATTCATCATTGTTCCTTTGTGCAGACAAAGACTTATCTGAAAAGCTACCAAAAATGGAAGTCGTAGCGCTTTCACTAGAAATGGCAGCCTGAGACCCAGTTATTTTCTCGTTAGGGGTAGCCTTTGCCGCCCCGCCATTTGGGGCATCCGGCGGGGATGCCTTAAGATCCTGTAATTCAGAAACAACCACCTCAGAAAAACTCCTATGTTGTTCAGATTTCTTCTCAACCGTGTAGTGTTGTTGAGAAGCGCCATTCCACCAAGTAGCTTTCTTTGTTTTTTTTTCAAATCCGCATTGTGCAGCAGCATGTCCTATTTTAAAACATCTTCTACAATAGAAAGGAATCCCTTCATAATCCAAAGATTAGACCCAAGAACCTTAAGAAGATTTTTAAAAAACCTTTGCATTAACTTTGAATAAAATCGTCCTTAACAAATCTACCATCAAGTTTCTCCGTATTTTCCAACCCTCTTCCCCGTGTTTTTATATAATAATATTGTTAAGATGTACCATCCTTTTTACGTCATTATCGACCTCCCTAATGCTCTCGTATTTAACCAGTATTAGCATTCACTATTAGATTAACACTCACACTATCAATGCTATTTCCTTTCATCTTTAAACCATAATGTATTGTCTGTAATATTTATATACAAATTATTATCCTAAATAGGGCTGAGGAGAATCCATGATTTACTTTCCAGATTATAGCACAGGTTATTAATTTATTTACCCCAGCAAAACAAACATGATCAATAAAGTAATGATCGCAATTCTTGAGACAATCTGTCAAGTGCCTCATATGACCTACCTTGGTTTCCATGATTTCTTCTGATTGAAATAACGCTGACAGAGATGGACGACACTACATCCCGCCAGACATAATAAATGCCTTGCAGTGGGAGGCGTCCGAGAGAAGTGAAAAAAATAGCGTTGACCTCTTAGCAGTATTTATTATATCTGCAATGATAAGATTTTATTCGCAGATTAACGAGTGCGATTAGAGGCAAGTATGGAGCCAACATTTATGGTGATTAATGGCTATGCTGCAAGTTATAAATTCTCCACTGAAGTAGCACAGGATTTCACTGGCAAGAAGATACTCAATATAAATCAAACGCTCACACAGACACCGTAGTTGGGATAATTTATCACTACCTCTCCCCTCGTGACCTACAACATGACGACATTACTACAACACCTAGCATGTAGCTTATAACCATGATTATATTTAACTTACACTTAATTCCTCAAACTCACCAGAAACCCACTGCGCGCTAAGCTATGTCGCATCCAATTCTACCTTATTTTCTACGATTTCAATCTAGGAAGGCTTGACATTTCCTACGAATGCCTGCACTACTACTCCCTCACTCCTCTTTCTCTTAATGGTGACAAAGACCGATGCGATGACAGACCGATATTTAACCATTTTTTATGGCACTTGACTCACATTAGATAATTTCTCACCTACACCTGATCACCAATCCTATCCGGCAATTACTATACTTGTAAGAAAGATTGTGGTTATCATCTCTTGAGATCAAGAATCGAATTACAATTGATCAATTACAGACGGTGTTAATGATGGTCATATTGGATAATTGGAATCAAGACATAAGCTTGTACTGGTTGATTGCGCATGAATAAGCTTCAATTAAAAAGGGAAAATAAAATTTAATGATGACTTTACTGATTGCGCCCAACTTAAATATCTCGCAGGTTCCGGCCAGGTCAAGAGTAGGTTCTGACACTCACGAACAATAATGCATAGAGCGTGATGATAAAGTTGATACAAACTCACAATGCAAATTGGTTGTTGGTTGTCCTCATTGGCTAAAATGCGATGATGCAACACTTCAGGCAAGTTGGCCCTTGTTATATGCCTGAAAGCAGGATCAAATCCTCAAGTAAGGTAGATTATCTTTTCATGCGACTTATGGGTTTCACACTTTGGATGGTTGATTATGCTGTCTGATCATATTGTTTTGCCCAGGGAGAATATTGTCTCTTCAATCAAACATCTAGAGAAGCTTTCTCTCTTCTTTTTTTCTTTTAAAGAATAGTGGACACCCGCCGATTGCAGGCAACACCCAAATGAGGGTAACAAGGTATGGCTGTAGGCGGCACTTTCCATGCATTCCCACAAAGCAGTACTAGGATACAATTTCCGCGTTTTTCTCCTATTTGGTAGGTAATGCTTGACATTTCGCTGTACTGCGTGGTGAAGGCAAAATAATCTGGCTTTTAGGTTATATTGAAAATTTCATGGTTATTTAAATATTAAAGAAAGGCCTGAATTTTTATTTTTTTTATTTTTTTCAAGACTTCTCCATTCAACTTGTTTGGAAAAGGAAAGGAGACGTGGAATAAGGAGTTTAGTATCACTGCCTCAGCCTCACAGAAGCTACAGAATCAAGGAGTGAACTCGAGTAGGATTTCCTTCCAGCAGACAACGTCCTGACTGCTCTACAGATTAACCACCCTAATTATTATGCACTCCTGTGGTATTTATGTATGCCTAATTTTGAGTAAAAATTATATTTACATAATTGCATCACTGATTTCTTGATAAATATAACTTCAAAACTAACCCAATTCAGGTCCACAGATCGATTATGCTCCAAACAAGGGGGTTTCCTCTTTGGTATCAGTTGTAATTCTTTTTTCTTTTCGATGGAACACATATGGTTGTAATGATATCGTCAACAACAACATTTCTTATGAGATTAAACTTATATAAATATATTTCTTCCTTCAAATACCAAGATGAGAAAATCTTTGTCCTTAAGCCTTCTATATCACAAATAGTACATAGAAATAGACAAACTGTCAATCTATAAAACTTCCTCTTTTCTTTCCTTTTCTCTTAGAACAAAATACTAGCCTCCAACATTATGACCAAAGTATTTGGAATATAATGAAAACACACCAATGAATAAGGCTTGCTCTTTTCATTTCTTTATTGAAAGAAAATGTGAAACCCATTTTTTTTTTACTTACAATATTACCGCAACATTTGAAGAAGCAAATGACTCACAAACTCATGAACAAGGTCTTGCTCTCCACCCTACCATAATGGCGTCATGGATCCTCGTGGACTCTAGCCATACCCTCGAGCAAGGAATTTTTTAAGCTCCACGATGATAAATGGAGTCTTTTCTCATTTTTTTTCTTTTTTCAAAGGGCTAAAACTAGCATGGCATCAATTTCATGCATCTAGGTTCTCTACTTCCTATTTTCAACCATAACCAAACACTATGTCATCTTATTGCAACCAATACTAAGGGTAAATGAAAAAAAAAAAAAAAAAACTCATCTCTTTTCTTTGAGATGAAGGGGCTGAACTCTTGTATCCACCTTTCCTCTCCTAGCCAGGCCATCTTGTTCACAATCTTTCCAAAGAGGAAGGACTCCTCTCCCCTTCTCATCCTTTCTTCTATCTCAACTAGACTTCTCCAAAAGGAGAAGTGGGTAACACCCCCCCTCATTCTTCCTCTCCAGAATATATATAGAAGCTTCAACTTGCAACTTTTGGATGGAGAGGTGTGGAGTATACCTACCCCCATCAATGAGAGTCTTTTATTTATTAAAGAGGAAACATGCACTTAGATAACCCTTCCATTTTTCCATCCCATCCTCTCCTCAAAACTCGTTACTCTCCAATATGAAGAATTTTCAAGGGTCAAATCATGTCCTTGGGGTCCTATTGCATGCCCACTTGACCCTTACCACTATGGTATAGACCCTAGGGGGTTTATTTTTGCATCCTAACCAAGGAAATTGACCAACAATCCTTTTTAAAGACTCATTTAAGAACCTATCCGAATTTCAACTTGGATAATGTTTCTAAACCTTATCCCCCAACTTACAACTCACTTGGCACACAAATAAATACCCTCACCACCTTACTCTATCAACTTGTTAACTTTATTCCCTTCTAAACCTCAAAAGGGATTAAATATATCACCACAAGATGATGTCTTTTGATATTCCTGATGGTCTTCCCTTCTTGTACTAACTCTCCCTTTCCTACACATTACCAATGAAACCATAAGCAACAATCGCATATCACATTAATCTGATAGTTGAAATAAGATTTAAATTTTCCAACCATTTCATTTACAATTTCAACTCATATTCACAACTTACGAGTCCTAACTCCTTCACAGTAGCATAAACAAAATATCAGAATGAAAAGAAAGAATATTGTCAAATAATCACACCATTTGTCATCCACATTACATCTTACTATCTATTTAGGGGAACATAAAATAGATTAGAGCTTTGCTAGAATCACATGCAAGGTGGGGCCTTTACATTATTTTAATAGGTTTTTTTTAGAATATTAAAACTATCATTGACGAGGGATACCCCAACCCTAAGTATAGATATTTAACACATTCAAACATATGAATTCACTTATTCAAAATAATCACTTATTACAAATAGGAAATCTAAAAAAAATAGAGAATTAAATCCTCAACAATCTACAACTCATTATAGCTTACAATCCTCTCCTTTTTGAAGTGCTCTACCTCTTCTAGAGCTTCAAATATGACACTATTTTTTCATCCTTCCTTGCTCATGACCTATCTCTCTCACTCTCCTTTCCCCTACCTTGAAAATTCCAAAATAAACCATAAATACACTTGGGCATCTCCCTATATGTTTAGGGAAGTGTAACTTCCAACTCCCAAAAATAGCACATTTACATGAGTCATCTTTTGATCTTCAAGTACCTAATTAAGCCATTTTTAAAACTATAGTACTCACAATGATCTACGCCCTTTAAATTTAATTCATTTAATTTACCCAAAATTTGGGGCCTCATTCCATCATTTAAAGCCTCAAGACTTAATTTAAAAGTTTTTTTTTTAGATTTTTGAAAACTTGAATCCCTAATAGTTTCACAATTGGTCCTAATTTTGGCTTGAAACTCACCCACAATTTTCATTTAGCAATTATGGAGCTTTAGATAAAATTTCAAGTCCATACATGCACAAATGCAATCTTTTTAAAAATAGAGACCCTACTATTTTGTAGCCTTTTTTGCAAATTTGGATGTTCTAAACCATTCTACAAGACTTTTTAGAGGAAATAAGCTTCATGGTATTTATAAAAGCAAAATGAAAATAAATTTAAAAAAAAAATGGTGATAGAAGATTACTCTTACACCTTTGGATGCTCTTGCATTAGAGGCACCCAAGGTAATTTAAGAAGTGACCTTGTCACATCTCTAATGTTTGAGGAAAACCAATATAGTCAACCTCTACTTTTGATAACCATTATGAATCTTCAATAGGTCTTCCTTTCTATTTGTCTGAGTATTCTTCATACTTTCTATTTTGTGTGCTCCTTCCCACACATGGCTATCTAATATCTCTTCAATTTTTCCTATCTCCAAAATAGGTGCTAAGATATGCCACTACTATTCTACTTGTCCATATTCTATATTTCCTTCATGATACTCTAATAAATCAACAATATTGAATATAGGTGAATATTAATCCCACTTGGCAACTCAACTTTATAAGCATTCATTGATTTATGCTTCTCCAAAATTTTACAAGGTCCAAATTTCTTCATCTTCAATTTATTATATGTTACTATAGGAAACCTTTCCTTTCTAAAGTGGACCATAACCTCTTCTCCAACTTTGAATTCTTTGAATCTTCTTTTCTGATCTACTTTCTCCTTATATTGATTATTCATTTTAGCGAGATGATTCCTTACCTCATCATGTTGATTCCTCACATGTTCTACAAAATCTTATGCATTTGCACTATTTTCCTCCTTCTTATCCATCTTCCTCAATTCAAAAACATTTCTAAGACTAATTCCATTAACAATTTGGAATGGTAATTTTCATGTACCCCTATTTACTAAGTTGTACACAAATCCATCCTATGAAAAAATTAAGTTGCATCCCTTTGTATTTTCTCTTACCAAACATCTCAAAAGGTTTCCCAGAATTATGTTTAGCATTGATGGTTGACAATCATTTTTGGATGATGTGCAAAATTAAAATTCCAAAGTGTCTTTATCTTTTTCCACAATGCCCTCCAACAATATCCAACAAATTTTGTTCATATGTATATATTTGAAACTATGATCTTGGTAGACCACGAAGTCTAACCACTTTCATGAAAAAAATCTCTACAATGTGAACCGCATCATTGGTCTTCTAACAAGGAATGAAATTGGTCATATTGGAAAATATATCAACCACAAAAAATAGAATCATGACCTCTCTAAGTTCTTGGTTAACCAAGTACAAAATATGTACTAATGTCTTCCAATGGCTGGCCTTTCAGGTACAAATAAATACTAATATAAACCAATAGTTTGACTCTTTCCCTTAGCCATCCAACATATGCTACAACTCTATACAAACATTTTCACATCCTAATACAATATTGTATAGGAACGAATTTGCACCCCTTACGCAAATTCCCCTTTTACACATCCTCACCTTAGAAAACCAAATCTGAAGTCAAAATTCCACATCAACTAGTTGACTTCCTTCCACTTGGCATTTGTCCTTTGTGTCAGTAGAAGAATATTTGTCGGGGACACATGTGTAGCACGTAGACGTCTACTCGGCATGTTTACGTCCTTGACAGATTCTTGCATCTGAAGTTGGCAGAAGCGTTACACTTTGAATCGATTGGAGTCGATTTGTAATGTCCCTCTTCGACCAATTGACCCCGAAAATAGTAGATTCTTCCTTCTCCTTCAAATTCATTCATTCTCACTTCCCTTGGATCTCTAAGCATTCAACTCATCTCTTTTTGCATTCTCAAGTACTCCAATCTCATTCTTCACTCTCAAGCACTTCAACACTCCATTGCAGCAACAACATTCTATCAACTTTGTGAAGCAAGCCATTGCAGCGTGGGATTGAGGTTTTGCGAGACCTACCTTCATCGCAATTGAGGTTGTGGTGATTGTTCAAGCCTTCTTTCTCCTCCATTGGCTAGTGAGCTCTTGGTGGAGGTGGTAACATTTCGCTCCTCTCCTTTGTGATTTGGTTGAGAAGTTCTTTATTGTTTTGTAGTGTTATTTGCATTCCTTCCTTCTTTACTTCTTCATCGCATATTTCTCTCTTATTGCTATCTGGATGTTTGTGGAGGTGGAAACATCAAAACAGGGGTTTGACTAAGGCAAACCCTTATACAGCCCCAACAATTTTCCCCTTCTTGCTTGTGTGTAGATGAAAGTGCACATGGCGCTAGCTAGAAAACAGGCACTTTTGTGAGATTATCTTCACACCCTAGTTCTTGTTTATTTACTTTATCATTTCAATATCTACTTCATATACTTTCTCATTCTATTTTTACCATCTAGATTAACTAGCTAGGCTGTTAGTAGGTCTTTTTAGTAGTTTTACTCTGTTCACTATTTTTTGGCCATACGGACGCCAAAGCGCCCGAGAGACGCCGACGCGTCGTGTTGACGTCCCAAAACTGTGTTGTCATCCTTGGACAGAGAGTTGTCTGAGGCACAGTACCGACTCCAAAACCCAACTCGCCTAGCCCAAACTAAAGTTCGGATCTGAAGGGTGATTGAAGTACTTTATGGTCCTTGTCATTCTCGTCCCTTTGTAAACATCCCTTTAGAGTGAGCTAAGTTAGGGTAGCCCTCCGCTCTTGGCTCTCCGTGACCTGGGGCCTTGACATGGTTGGTCCCCCTCTCTTACAAATATATTTCACTTACTAAGGAAACTATCTTATCTCTTCCAAAAGGTCTTGCTAATCTTCCACTGTACTTTTATTTTGTCAAGTTGTCTCTCATGGAACTGAACTTGGAATACATAATTGAATTTCTCTAAAAAATAATACAACTATTGTGTTATGTCCATGGTGATAATTTTTAGGCAACCTCTCCATGCCTCAATAAAATCTAGATCTTTTGAGTTCAAATGTTTGAGGTTTTCAAACCCAACAACTTCAATTCTCATGTCTACCAAAAAATTGCCTCCTACTCAATTCATTTGCAACTCTATTAGACTTCCCATTTGTATGCTTCAACAAAAATATATAGCTTTGCAAAAAATTCAACCCATTTCAAATGTCTTTGATTTAAATTCACTTGGGTTTTCAAATACTATAAGGCTTGATGATCAACATACAAAATAAATACTAATTTCTCTATTTCTTTAATACTTGAACAATAGCATAAATTTTTTGATCATAAACAAAGCACTTCTTCATAAAATCATTAATTTTTCACTAAAATATGCAATGGGACTTCCTTCTTGACTTAATACTACTCCTATACTGGCATATCATGTGCAGGATCATCATGGAAAAAACAAGCCCTTAAGTGGCAAAAAATTCAAAAAAATCAGAGTTAGGCAACTTGACGTAAAAATTTGAATAAGTTATCTATATTATTTCAAAAATATGTAAGAATATCTAAATTTGTAGCAAATTGAATGTAGTTTCTAAACTACTAGGTTTATTTTTTTTTAAACAAAATCTAGTTGGTGAAAATTTAAAATTTCAATGCAATAGTACTTAAATTTCAGGGAAAAAATAAGAAGTAGGTGTTTGTCTTACCACCCTAACCACAATAAAATGATAATATTTGGTTATAATATTTTAGATATAAGTAGAGGACTCATGTCCCAATGTGATGCATATTTTTTTGTAATTTTTTTCTAAGTAAATAATTAATTATGATTTTTTATTACAACTTTTAAAAAATATAAAAAACTCATACGTCTAACCACCTTAACTTGGTCAAAAATTAATGAAATTCAATTTTATTTATTTTTAATCCTATAGTATGTGAAGCATAGAATGTGACACATGTTTCAGATTCAAAAAATGTGATACCGTTTGAAATCTATAGATGTTTTTCAATCAGCCTATCAATCAAGACTTTAGTTGTAATTCAAATAAAAAATGAATAATAATTATTTATTAAATTCAAAGTAGAACATAATTTATATTGGTGGAAAGCTAAGAATCTCCTTTAAAAACCCTTTTCGTTTCATTAATTTTGGGTAAAAAAAGTCGGTGCGTCGACCTCCAGCAGGAGTCTACTCTTCAGCACCAGTACTACCACTAGCATCACAGATTACATGAAATACCTTGTTAATATTTGGAAGTGCTAAAACAGGTTGCTCTATAACTCTTTGTTTCAACAAATTAAATTTTTTGGCTACCCCTACAGTCCATTTAAATTCTTTTTTATCTCCTCTTATTATTTTAATTAAGGGTGCACATATGTTGTTAATAAGTTTAATGAAATTTATATAAAACTATTCAATCCATGAAATGATATCACCATAGTAATACTCCTTGGTGTAGACCATTCTATGATAGCCTTTACTTTCTCTAGATCAATCTTAAGACCTTCAATTGATATTGCAAATCCCATATACACTAACAATTTCTTCACAAAGATGTATTTCTTCAAATTTGTCAATAATTTATCTTCTATCAACCTCTCAAAAACTTTAGGAACATGCATCAAATGTTCCTCCAATTTTTTTCTAAAAATTGGAATATCATCTAAATATAAATAAGAATCTTACCAAAAAAATTATTGAGTAATTCATTCATGAGCCTCATGAAAGTGCTCAGTGCATTGTTTAGTCTAAATAACATTACCAACAACTCATACAATCCTTCTTTTTTCTTGAATGATGTCTTGCATTCATCTCCTTCTGGTATCTTGATCTAGTGATAGTTGCTCTTCAAATCTATCTTTGTGAAGTACTTTTCTCTACTCATGCAACCCATGTATCATCAATCAAGTGGAAAAAGAAATTTGTAATTTATTGTGATTTTGTTGATGGACCTAGAATCAATACACGTCCTTCATTCTCCATCCTTCTTGGGTGCTAGTACTATAGGTACTACACATGGACTCAAACTTTCTTTGATTAGGCCCTTTCTCAATAATTCCTAAACTTATTTAAATATTCAAATATTTATTTTTTGTTAGATTCATTCTATAGGTTTCCTTATTGGGAAAAATATCTCCTCATATCAAATCCATCTAATGGCTTATGTTTATTATTGGTGGAAAACCTTTAAGTACATTTTATGAAACTATATCTTGGAATTCATCCAACAATTTTTTTTTTGTAGGTACATATTCTCTTTTTATAATTTTGGAATCAAATAAAAATGCATATGTTCATGTTTCCTTTCATCCAAAAAAATATACCATCTACCAAAAAATCCTATTATTGTTGCATACATTTTCTTATTCTTCTCTCACATGTTTCAACCTATGTCTCACTCCATCTTTTATCAAGAATATGTGTTAGCACGGCCATTATGGATAGCACGCCTGTCATGCTACCAGAGCCTTCCTGATAGAAAATGGCATACATATATTAACATAATGCCACATAACATTTCATCATGATAATCTCCAATCTTAACTTTATGAAACATTGTTCATTAACCAAAGCCTTATGCTCTTTTTGTAACCAAGCAATCCTATATGGATGTGGATGCTCTATTCTTTTAAAATTAAATTTTGTAACCATTTCTTTAGAAAATATATTTCTAGTTTGAATATCAATGATTACATTACAAAATTTACCTCCTAACTTACACTTTATTCTAAACAAACTCTTTCTTTGGGCTAGTTATTTTTTCCTTCTTCTTGATAATCTTCTCCTTTTTTTTCATTTTGATTGTCTTAAGAGAAATTTTTCTTATGATATTTTCTACCACAATATAATTCCCTTCTAATGGGTATCAATGGTGCAGGAGCACCTGGGAAAATACTAGTTTTATAGAAGTCTTGAATGAAGTTCAAAATTTTGTTGTTGTTCATAAGGTCATGTGACCATTGATTTGAGTGCTTAGGAATGTTTTATATTTTTGGGAAAGAAGTTGAAAAGAGTTACTTAGTTTTAGAACATCATTTTTGGCTAAGTTGTCAAAAATTGCTAAGGTTTGCAAAACACAGTGGGTATTATAACTTTTGTTATTAGGTCAATAAGAGGTTCGACCAAAGGCTCTCAACTATTTTTGGAGCTTATTTAAGGGATGATTCGACCCTGGAGTAGGGTTAGAATCTTTAATGTTTTGATAAAATCTTTGAAAATAGAAGGAAACAGCGTTATGTGCAGAAATTCCTAATTTTTGGCATCTTGATTGAGTTTAATGGATTAGTTTTGTTTCTGTTTGGCTGTGGAATGTAGTGCAGTTCACATTCAAGAATTTTGAATTCATTAGATAGCTTCTTGTATAGTTTTCAAGCATATCTTTGTGAATAGTTCAGTGTTGCCCTGTTTCTGGTCTGAACCAGACTGTTTTTGTGAAATGGTGTGCTAGAGCACTTTCCCACCGTACAAACCGTACGGCCTTTTGGGAACAGTGCCTAGACACCATGCTTGTACATATGGTAGTTGCTAGGGTTTTTTTGAGTGCAGGAGATGCTGGCAAGGTCTTGCCCTAAGCGAGCCAGGCAGGGTCTGGCTAGGGAAGACAGTGAGGAAAAGACTCATATCTTGCAGGGGTAAGAGAATTTTGGAGAAATTATTTTTGTTGAATTTTGTTGAGGGTCTTGACAAAACCTGGTGATCAAGAGGAGGCTCCACCAATCTATTTGGTGAGAGGAAACTTTGACAGTCCAAAATCAGCCCGGAATAGTTAGGAAACCCTAGGTTCTTGACCATTCTTGTATATGGACAGTGTACGGCCTGTACAGGGATAAAATCATAAAAATCTTTGAGGTGTAGGCATGAGAAACACTAATTCTTAACAAAAGAACCTAAGACTTTGGTGGGTTTAGAAGGAAAAGGCATTTGATCCCTGTTCAGAGGCCTAATTGGGCTCTTAGGCTAGTAGCCCAAAAGTAGGGTTTGGTGTAAGCGATGGTTAAGTGGAGTTAGGAGGGTCTTAAAGAGAAAAAGGTGAGATGTTTTGAAGCCTTTGTATCACCCTCACACCCTTGCCAAGTTGTGTTCAACGTTTTGGAGGTTTTAGCCTTTAGGGCAGATTAAGGGCTAAGGAAGAGTTGTGGCAATGAACCAAGGTGGACTTGGTGGTTGGAGTGTGTGATAGAAGAGGGGTTGGTCAGACAAACCAGGGGCACCTATTCATGAGTAGGGGCCTATAGGTTAGATTGGTGAAGCCAAGCACCAAGGAGGTCTTATAAGGAAAGGCCTAGAGCAAGAACCAGTGATTGGTTTGCCTTTTTAACCCTAGGAAGGGATCTTGTGAGAGTGATGGTTAGTTGGAGACTTGTGATGGAACAAGAACTCTAGATTGAACATCTTGAAGCTATTACAATAGTTACACACCCCTGCAAGAACCAAATTGGATGTTGAGAGGATTTGGCCTTTAGGAAGGAATAAGGGTCAACGGTGAGGTTGTAGCAAAGCACCAAGATTTGCTTGGTAGAAGGAGAGCATGTTGATAGTGGGGTTGGCCAATAGGAGCAATGGCACCTAACCCTGAGGCAGGACCACTAGGATAAGGTGGAAGAGACACCTAGGAGTTCTTAGGAGCAAGGACTTAGAGCATGGGGCAGTGAGTGCCTCATACAACCCCAACCTATCAGATTGGTATCAGAGCAGAGTGTACCTCATACTAACCCCTACAAGGTCACTTGGTTAAACAAAGGGCAGAGTGTTTTAGTCAATGAGCAAGTAACAGTGGAATTTTCTATTGGAGGATATAAAGATAAGTTGGTTTGTGATGTTTTACCCATGGATGCATTCCATCTACTACTAGGCAGACCATGGCAGTATGACAGAAGTGTTAAGTATGATGGGAAAGAGAACACCATATCATTCAAGAAGGATGGGAAGACTTTCAAGTTGCAGTCACTGTTAGAAGAAGATGAAGGACAGTCCAAGACACCAAACATCATGTTGAGCAGTGGTAAAGAGTTCCTTAAGGACCTACACCAAGGGAATGAAGGGTATGTGGTTGTGTTACAACCTAAAGAGGAAGATAAGGCTGAAAAGACAGTCTTACCAGAAGCAGTCCAAAGGTTGGTTGATAAGTACAAGAGCATAGTTAGTTATGGTACACCTACAAATCTACCACCAAAGAGAGCAATAAGTCATCAAATTGACTTCATACTTGGAGCCTCATTGCCTAGCAAAGCAGCATACAAACTCACACTAGATCAGAATTTGGAGGTAGCTAGGCAAGTGCAAGAATTATTGGATCAAGGCTTGATTCAAAAGAGCATTAGCCCATGTGCAGTGCCAGTGGTTTTAGCAACCAAGAAAGGAGGTAAGTGGAGACTTTGTACTGATTCTAGGGAAATAAATAGGATCACCATTAGGTATAGGTTTCCTATTCCTAGAATTGAAGACCTGATGGATTGTCTTCGAGGTGCTCAGTTCTTCACAAAGTTGGATCTCAAGAGTGGATACCATCAGATCAGAATTAAGGATGGTGATGAGTGGAAGACAGCTTTTAAGATAAATAATGGGTTATATGAGTGGAAAGTGATGCCATTTGGCCTCTCAAATGCCCCTAGCATGTTCATGAGACTAATGAATGAAGTGCTAAAGGACTTTACAGGTATATTTGTGGTAGTGTACCTTGATGACATCCTCATATACAACAAGACAACAGAAGAACATTTGAAACATGTGGAGCAAGTTCTTAGAAGGTTGCAAGAAGAGAAATTGGCAATCAATCTAGAGAAGTGTGAGTTCTTTAAGCAAGAGCTTATCTACTTGGGTTTTGTAGTGTCAAAAGGATCATTGAAGATGGATCCAAGCAAGGTGGAAGCCATCCTAAACTGGCCTACACCAACCACAGGGACAGAGGTAAGGAGTTTTCATGGATTGGCTCAATTCTATAGAAAATTTATAAGAAACTTTAGTGGTATATGTGCACCAGTTCTAGACACAATCAAGGGTGGTTTGAAAACAAAGTTTCAGTGGACTCAAGAGGCTGAGAAAGGGTTTGAAAAACTGAAACAAGAAGTGGAAACTCAACCTATTCTATTATTGCCTAGTTTTGACAAGTTGTTTACAGTTGAGTGTGATGCAAGTGGAGTAGTAGTAGGAGGAGTACTTATCAAGAAGGTAGGCCTGTGGCCTTCTTTAGTGAAAAGCTCAATGAAGCCAAGCAAAAGTACTCTACCTATGATCTAGAGTTATATGCTTTAGTGCAGTCCCTTAGGAAGTGGAGGCATTATTTGTTACCCAAAGAGTTTGTGGTTTTACTGATAACCAACTTAGTTATATCAACACCCAAGAGAAGTTAAGTAATAGGCATTTGAAATGGATGGAATACCAAGCTTTTACTTTACCATCAAGCACAAGAAGGGACAAATGAACAAGGTTCGGATGCATTAAGCAAGAAGGTTGTTGATAGTGCAGGAGATACAGACTAAAGAGCATTGGATTAGAGAGTTTCAAAGACCTCTATGGTGAAGATGAAGACTTCTCGAAGCTTACAAGGTATGTTCTGATTTTGAGAATCATTTTCATAGCCAATATTCAAGTATACATTGCAAAATGGACTGTATTTAAGGGTAATCGTTATGTGTTCCAAGAGGGTCAATGAGGGAAAATCTTATTCAAGAAAAGCATAATGGCAGTCTTAGTGGACATTTTGGCATCAATAAGACTTTAGAACTAGTGCAAAGGTTCTATTACTAGCCTAAGTTGGCAAGAGATGTTAGAAGGTATGTGGAACAGTGTGTTGTGTGCATGAAAGCTAAGGGAGGAGCTAGCAATTCTGGTTTATATCAACCCCTACCCATTCCTAACAGACCATGGGAGTGTGTGAGCATGGATTTTGTGGTAGGCCTTCCAAAGACCAAAACTAGTTTTGACAGTGTTTATGTAGTAGTGGACAGATTTAGCAAGATGAGTCACTTCATTCCTTTCAAAACTATTCATGATGCTAGCTACATAGCTCACCTTTTCTTCAAGGAGGTTGTAAGGATCCATGGCTTGCCTCTAAGCATTGTTTCTGACAGAGATGTGAAGTTCATGAGTCATTTTTGGAAGACTCTATGGAGCAGATTGGGTACAAATCTATCATTTGGATCAGCTTACCATCCTCAAACTGATGGTCAAACAGAGGTGGTTAATAGGGTGCTTGGAAATATTTTAAGTTGTTTAACTAAAGAATATGGTCAGACATGGGATATGGTTATTTCCCAAGCTAAGTATGCCTATAATGACAGTGTAAACAGAACCACAGGGAAGATTCCATTTGAAGTTGTGTATGGGATGCACCCAAGAGGCATTTGTGAGCTCAGAGATCTTGGATCTATGGAGAATAGGAGTGGACATGCAGAAGACTTCAATCAGACCATGAAGGAGATTCAAGAGCAGGTCAAGAGGACAGTCACTGAGGCTACACAAAAAGTGAAGGAGAAGGCAGATATATCAAGGAAAGATGTGCAATTTCAAGTAGGGGACTATGTTATGGTCCACCTTAACAAGTCAAGGTTGTAGAAGGGAATGTCAACCAAGTTGCAGATGAAGAGAGTGGGTCCATGCAAGATATTGGCCAAGTATGGGCAGAATGCATACAAGGTGGAGTTACCTACTGATCTAGGAATCTCACCAGTGTTCAATGTTGCTGATTTGATCAAGTATAAGGGAACAGTCAAGGATTTGGATCAGGACAGTAAGGAGATATTCAAGGATGTCAGCAACATGACACTATCAACTCCAAACAAGCTACAAGCAGAGAAGATCTTGGAGTCAAGAGTGAAGAAGGCTACAAGGCACAAGGTGTACATGGAGCATCTTGTCAAATGGAAGAACAAGCATGAATCTGAAGCTACCTGGGTAGAAGAAGCATAATTTAAGAAGCAAGGAATTGATATGTCTTTGATATCTCCTAAAATTCCTTAGTTGTTTGAGCTGAGAGGGGGAGAATGGTGCAGGAGCACCTGGGAAAATACTAGTTTTATAGAAGTCTTGAATGAAGTTCAAAATTTTGTTGTGTTGTTCATAAGGTCATGTGACCATTGAGTTGAGTGCTTAGGAATGTTTTAGATTTTTGGGAAAGAAGTTGACAAGAGTTACTTAGTTTTAGAACATCATTTTTGGCTAAGTTGTCAAAAATTGCTAAGGTTTGCAAAACACAGTGGGTATTATAACTTTTGTTATTAGGTCAATAAGAGGTTCGACCAAAGGCTCTCAATTGTTTTTGGAGCTTATTTAAGGGATGATTCGACCCTGGAGCAGGGTTAGAAGCTTTAATGTTTTGATAAAATCTTGGAAAATAGAAGGAAACAGCGTTATGTGCAGAAATTCCTGATTTTTGGCATCTTGATTGAGTTTAATGGATTAGTTTTGTTTCTATTTGGCTATGGAATGTAGTGAAATTCACATTCAAGCATTTTGAATTCATTAGATAGCTTCTTGTACAGTTTTCAAGCATATTTTTGTGAATAGTTCAGTGTTGCCCTATTTCTGGTCTGAACCAAACTGTTTTTGTGAAATGGTGTGCTAGAGCACTTTACCATCGTACAAACTGTACGACCTTTTGGGAACAGTTCCTAGATGCCATGCTTGTACATATGGTAGTTGCTAGGGTTTGTTTGAGTGCAGGAGATGCTGGCAAGGTCTTGCCCTAGGCGAGCCAGGCAGGGTCCGGCTAGGGATGACAGTGAGGAAAAGACTCATATCTTGTAGGGGTATGAAGATTTTGGAGAAATTATTTTTGTTGAATTTTGTTGAGGGTCTTGACAAAACCTGGTGATCAGGAGGAGGCTCCACCAATCTATTTGGTGAGAGGAAACTTTGACAGTCCAAAATCAGCCTGGAACAGTTAGGAAACCCTATGTTTTTAACCATTTTTGTGTTTGAGCAGAGTACGGCCTATACAGGCTCAAAACCTCAAGAATCTCTAAGGTGTGGGTATGGGAATCATGAACCCCAAATGAAGAATCTAGGTCCTTTGGTGGGTTTTGAAGTAAATTGCATTTTTCTCTGTTAAGAGGCCTAATTGGGGGCTTTAGGCTTGTAGCCTTTTTAACCCTAGGAAGGGATCTTGTGAGAGAGATGGTTAGTTGGAGACTTGTGATGGAACAAGAACTCTAGATTGAACATCTTGAAGCCATTACAACAGTTACACACCCCTGCAAGAACCAAATTGGATGTTGAGAGGATTTGGCCTTTAGGAAGGAATAAGGGTCAACGGTGAGGTTGTAGCAAAGCACCAAGATTTGCTTGGTAGAAGGAGAGCATGTTGATAGTGGGGTTGGCC